>OZ002740.1:308628155-308842703 GCA_963924295.1 Dioctria rufipes | reverse complement strand
ACATACTCGAGAAATGCTGCATAACAGCTACCATGAACGGCCAATCCACAACAATCATGGACACTAGAGGCTACCCACAGGGCGGGATTTTATCACCAGTCTTATGGCTCCTAGTTGTGGATGAGTTATTAAATTTACTCCAAGAGGCCGGCTTTAAGGCCCAAGGATACGCTAATGACATTGTCAGCTGTTTTAAAGGAAAGTTTGAATCAGCTGTACCCGAGCGTATGCAAGCTGCTTTTAACATTGTTAGAAGATGATGCCCGTACATGGGACTATCAATAAATCCAGGTAAGACAGTACTAGTTCCTTTTACTAGGAAAAGGAGTCTTCAGATCCCATCTCCTAAGATAAATAGAATTACAATAGAATATTCCAAACAAGCAAAATTTCTGGGAATAATCCTAGACAGCAAGCTCACCTGAAATCCCCACCTGTAAATGATAACTAACAAAGCCATGTAGGCATTCACTTCTTGCCACAGGCTTTTCGGGAAAAAGTGGGGTCTGAACCCCACAATGAACTTATGGATCTTCCAGGGCATAGTCAGACCGATACTTTATTATGGGGCAACTGTGTGGTGGCCTAAAACATTGCAGACAACCACCAGGAGAACCATTGATAAGATGTAAAGTATAGCATGTTTAGGCGCCACTGCCTCCTTTACATCGCGTCTTCAACGTGCACTTGAGGCAATTCTTGGCTTACAGTTGCTTTACCTCTTTATTCAGAGGGAAGCAGCAGCTAGTTTGCCTAGGAGCTTAAGTAGATACTACGGCCAAGAGACTTTGTTTGAAAGAGGTTATAAGGTAACCATAAATGAAAGAAGCCAGATATTTGAAAGAGGACTCCAGTTTACGAAACGGTCTCCAGTCTGGTATGACGGATCCCAGAAGGACGGGAAAACTGGCGCAGGGTTGGTTGGTCTAGATATGGAACTATACATTCCGCTTGGTGCCTCACCATCCCTTTTTCAGGCGGAAGTCTATGCTATAGAGGCTGGAGCTTAGGAAACCCTAAATAAGGTCTGCAAGAACTCCAATCTCTACATTTGCTCAGACAACCAAGCTGCGGTCCTAGCTCTTTTCTCTCAAGTTCATGTTTTTGAGTCGAAATTAGTCTGGAGCTGCTTCTTGAAACTGCAACTATTGTCTAGGAACAACCATGTAACCTTGGTCTGGTTCCCTGGACATGAAGGAGTGGACGGTAATGAAAAAGCGGACGAAATGGCTAAAACCGGAGCTGAATGTCCGTATGCTGGTCCCTACCCGACATTTGGCCTACCAAAAAGCCACTTTAGGGCTGAATCGCTTAGGTGTGCAAACAGGCAACTGGATCTCTTTTGGCGTAGCGCGCCCAGTAGGAGGCAAGCGAAGAAATTCTTCAGCCCCTGACATTTCCAGACGCTCCAACTTATTTTACTTAGCAGACACTCGCTCAGACTATTTGCTAACGCAGTCACTGGTCATGTCTCCTTCTATCACTTCCAGATCCTAAAGTGAACTGTTTCGACAATGCGAAGAGGAAGACGAAACCCCGATACAGTTCATATTTGAGTGCCCAGCACTTGCAGGTCTATGGCTGCAAATCGCTGGAAGAACAATTATCCCTCGAGATGATGCCTCCATCCTAACTCAAAAAGCAATAATCGAGCTCCTTAAAAGACTTGATTTTGCCTAGCCACCTTAGGGCAAGACACAATCGACCAACTATGGTCGCGGTGTCCGCAAGGTCCTGGAGGCCTAGTCGCCCCTACTCTTAATATTAACATTACAGCATGCTTCTTCAGTCTTTGGTTGTACTCCTGAAGCTCACTTCATCTTGAACTGATTATATATGTGGCTAAAATTATCAATCTTGCACAACCTAAATACGTATTCGACCTACTCACGTTCACCTGGTCCAGTCGAACAATAGCTTTTATTTCGCCTAATGCTAGTTGCCTTGTAACTAATCGCCTGTGTTTCATCCAAGCCATTAAGTTATGGAACTCATTGCCAGCTTATGGGTTATATCAAGTACATTGACCACTGTTCCTAGAGTAATTCCCTATATTAATTTATTTCTATATTTCTTTTTACTTATATGTAGGTCTAGATATGTTTGACTAACTTTGTAGTATAATATGTTTTTTGTTTTACTTATTATTTTCTTTTAACTTGTAGAACACAAAAGAATTTTATTCTCATTTGTACTAAGCCAATTGTTGAAATAAATTGAAATTAAAATTGAACTTAATTGCTGGATTAATATATATCTAAAACTCGAAGCGTTAGTTTTTATTAAGAAAATTATTTACTCAGAATTACCCACGTATTTAACATACGAATTACAATTTCTGCAGTCCCAAAGAATCTAAGTTTGCTAATACAAAGTTCTGCATTTGCAATTGACCGTGGCTCATACTTTGTCTACATATCTCGCTTATGGTATTCATTACCACTAGCATATGTGGATGAGCTTAACTGGGGCTTCAAGTTTAACTTTTTCAACTTTTGAACTATAGGATTATATTAATTTACATCCCGATAGCGTCGAGAGGTACTAAATTATAAATACAAGTTTAATTTCTAATTGTTTAGAAATAATCAGCATAATCTGTTCTAACGATGATAAATTTACTCTATGCCATTTTGAATTTACATAATATGTCATAGCGGTTTACATATTTCTTTAAGTTTACCTATAATTTCATAATTTTACTTATTTTTTTTTTTTTTTGTACACTGTAAAAATATTAGGACTGTTCCCTAAATTTTGGACACTTTTTTCTGATAGAAAGGGAAAATCAGTTTAATTTCCCCCATGCTACTTAGTAGTATGGACCATAAGAAATGAGCTATTCAGCTAATTCTTATGTTTTTTAAAAGAGGTGGTCTACTATCACCTTCACCTATGGTGGAGAGTGGTGCGGTGCCATCACCTTTTCCCTACATTTTACGGAATATTTTCTAAATTTTAGGGAATAGTCCCTACATTTTAGGGGGGAAAACGAAACAACAATTTAAAATTCCCTATATTTTAGGGAATGCTCCCCACATTTTAGGGAATATTCCCTAAAATGTAGGGGGGAAATAAAAAAAAAATCTAAAAATTCCCTAAATTTTAGGGAATATTCCTAAAATATTAGGGGGAAAAAACTAAAATTCCCTACATTTGAGTGAGAAATACTACCTACATTTTAGGGATAAAACGCTAATCTTAGTTTTACAAGGTCGAGCTTTCCCTAATCTTATCGACAAATGCCTAACCAGTGTGGCACAAATTGTTGCCACTCACTTTAGGGAAATATTTTTTACTGTGTAGCAACCCTACGAAAGTCATTTTCAAACTAATACCTACAATTTTTTTAAAAAGCCGTGTGGAAAATTTCAGCGTTCTATGTAAACGCGTTCTTGAGGAGGACGGACAGACAGATGGACAAACTGATGGACGGATAGAAAGACATGCATAAATCAAAATAACTTTTAATATTATGAGTGGGTATTCAATCCATTTTGTCCTACCGGAATTATTTCTGTGTCTTTCAAATCGGAATGACAAACTTAGTACCTATAGCCCGTAGATTTCATCTAGGGTATAAAAGCGGTACAAGCTCGGTTGTAAAGATTAAAAGGTCTTACCTTGTGTAGGCGGCTCTCTCTGAATTACCTCTGTTATAACTCTTCAAGAAACCATTCAAATGCCTCTGTTCCTTCGCTCCAACCATATAAGTACATACATAACAATTCATCAAGCAATTGAATAATTTATACACCCCTCCATTGGATTTAAGCCATCTAACGCTTTTGCTATACGAAGTAAGCAATTATTCGAACAAAACATTTTTATTCCCAAAAGGTGTCTTACAAGAATAACTAATTCAAAGATTTGGTGTTATCTGTGATAAGGTTCGCATCCATAAACAATTGTTATTTTTTAGTCGAAGTATAAGGACCTTGAAATAATACACAGAGTAAATGTAATGGAATTATGCGGATATCACTTTATGATGGCACAGTATGCCTGGACCAAAGCAGTGTTTTCGTCTGCATTGTGTGTCTCGTAATTACGTCTCTTGCGGTTTTTTTTTTATATATAAACCCCATGCATTCAACCCGGCTAAGTCAAGGATGTTAAAAAATACCTGTAAAGGCCATCTCCGAGATTTAGATTTTACCGTTAATAAAACCGTTTATCGAGAGATGTAATCATATATGTATATAAAGGTTAGTATACATATTTGACTAATTCGTTTATGAATGAAATGAAATTTTCCCCTTTTCCTGATGCCTCGGATACCTGTTTCGTTAATTTTTCAAATAAGGTTGTAACGTATTTGGACTGGGTGCTGGTCAGCTCTAGAGTAAGCCTGGGTGAATAGTGTGCCCAACAATGAATTTAAATAAGAAGACGTTATTTATTTTAACTTCAGCCGATTGTTTATTGAAAGTATTAGAAGCCAAATACATTTGAGATCGTTTAACTACTTACTAGAATAATTCCCTGCAACTTTAATCTATATACATATCTGCGACTAGTTGTTAAATACAAGTATTGAAATACAGATTTGCTCGTATTCTCTTGATCAAACGAGGATACGAACACGTCTTATGGCCAGTTTCACAGTCGAGCTTAAGCCAACGTTTAGTTTAAATCATACACCAAGTTTAAACGTAGTTTAAACCAAATCTGGCTTCACAGTGCACTCTTTTAGTAACGTTGGTAGTACTGATTAAATTGTGAACTAAATAAGTTATCGCTGCCATTTTGATGAAATTTTTCTGTGAATCAATATGTCAATCGAAAAAAGTAAAAAGACCAGAAAGTAAAAAATAAAAAATATGAAGTTGTATTGACTAATTTTAAATATGCCACAATCCAAAATAGCTGCAAATATTTATAGAAGTGAAGTTAAGCGCTATTGCTTTGCTTTCCCTAGTGCATAAACAAAGGCATATAGTAGAATGCAGTATAGATTCCAAAACAAAGTGACACAGTTCTTTATTTAAACGGAATCTAGCATAAAAATCAATGTCGTCCCTTTGATTAAAATGATTTGGCCGATTTCTAATTACTCTCAGTCGTCGACAGAGTATTAAATTTAACTCGAAAAAGACTTCTTCATCGCTAAAAATGTCTAATTCTGAACCCATGATAAAATTATTTTCTTGATACAAATAAACAATGCTACTGTAAAAATAAAATGTCACACATTTGAATTACTTTTATCTTGAGTTTAAGCCGAGGGATGGCACGTTTTAAACTCTAGTTTAAACCGGGGTTTAAACCAAACTGTGAAACATATTAGTCGAGTTTAAACTAAATATTTGGTTTAAACTCAGACTTTGAAACTGGCCATTAGTGAACAGAGTACGGGTGAACTTGGATCCTCTAGAATAGACTAGGATTCAAACACGTCTCGGAAAACAGAATACGGCCGGTCTCGTATTCGCTAAAATCGACATGGATGCCCACCACATGTCTCAAGATATAGAATACGGATTATCTCGTATTCTCTAATACAGTCTAGTTAGGTGGTATATTCACTTCTAACGAAAATTTGATCTTGCAAGCTATCGCACTGTGAGATCTTGTTCGGTCAATCCGTGGAGATCAGCAGATTTCCATGGCATGCCGGCTTTACTTTTATAGCAATGGCTGCCAGCTTCAGGTGATGGATAACAGTACGGCTAACTAGGTCTAGTCAGTTTACACTCTGAGTGGCTGATCACTGGAAACACAGGGTGTCCCATAATTGGTGTGAAACCTGAAGACTATGGATAGGTGATACGAGCAAATGGTTTCCGAGTTAGCGGGACTTAAACATATTTGGGCAAGTTTTCATGGGTCACCCTGTAACTTATGAAAGTTACACCCTATGATGATGATTTAAACTTTGGTAGATAAATAATCGTTGAACCTTTCCAATGGTCTATAAATTTGTTTCCTCCATGTTTTGAAGTTTTGGCTCAACATAGTTAAAGTTTCCGAATTTTAATTCGATCTTTTATTTAACTACTATTTTTATCAAAACACACATTGGATTTATGAAGCCTAAAATCTTAACTTTAAAATGAACTCAGCGAAGAAGTTCAATGACTGGCCAGAGAGTAGGCAATTATCTTTTGGGAATGGGTTTTTTCAGCCATTTGTGCTGGATATGCTTAAGAAAAATTGCAAAAAACACAGAATGCTAAGTACAAAGTGTGATATGTAACATAAAAGCTAAGATTTTGGCTTCTGAAATCCAATAAGGCAAAAATTGGTGCTTTTATAAAACAGGTAGTGGAATAACAAAAAACAAAAAAATAGTGTAAATGCTGATATTTTAACTTTGTTTAGCAATAACTTCAAAACGAGGAGGGGTAAAATTGATAAACCATTACAAAGGTACAACGATTACCTATCTACCAAAGTTTAGATCATCATCATAGGGTGTAACGTTTAGAAGTTGCAGTGTGATCTATGAAAACAGACCCAAATATCTTTAAGTCCCATTATCTCGGAAATCGATAGGATTTCCCTCCGCTCCCTCAGACGACCTTTGGTTGAAGTATGATCTTTCAATAGTCGCCGGATATCACACCATTCAAGGGACACCCTATATATATGTGTATAGATCTATACATAAATATATTGACAGAATGTTTATTTTAGCGCTCGTGTTTTGTATACTTTAGGTTTCTGATGAATGCAAATGCAACGGAAAAATTATCTTCATTAATTAATATTGTATTTATTTATCTGTATAAGTAATTATGTTATTGATGTACTATATTTTATGTTGTGAAGCATAAAATTAGTAAGGTTTTGTGCTTTGTTATTGTTTGCATGCATTTTTTTCTTGCTGTGTATTGTTACTAACACACAAACCAGTTCTTTGTTGTTGTTTTGTGTATTTTAGTCATCTCTTATTTAACTTATGAATTTATTTCATTTAATTGAAACTTTTCATTCATATTTTTTTTTATTTTAGATCATCGTAGGGCCCTTGCATCTGTGTATACCAAGTGCTTGTATGATTTTTGAATATACTCAATCTAGCAATTATTCAGTCACGTCCTTTCCTTTCAGGCTTTTTGAACAATCAGGAACTCAGAGGAAAATTCTTTAGGTAAATCATAAAAAGCTTTGGTTTGCAAAGTATGCAAACGATTCAGTGTAAAAAATGATGCTCTTTATTTATCATTGATCGGCATACATAGGGATCTAGGGGCTAGTTGCAATAAGGGTAAGCAGTAACACCGAAATTTCAGAAGCAATTTGATAATTTTCACATTATATTTTCGACTATATCTCTTAAGTATTACGAGCTGCATTATATAAACACAACCAGTATCTCGCCGACATCAAAGAAAGAGATTGTACACGTACGCTCCAATTTGGCCAGTTAATGAAAAAATAAGATTCTTATTAATTTTCGCTCGTTTATGTTTTTTATAAATATTAATTAATTAAAAAAATTAACATGTGAATGTAACAAGATTATATAGGACGTCACTGATATGAGATCTGAGTGAATGGATTCACTTACAATATTTTATTATTCTTGGTATATACATATATATGAAGGGTGCAGAGAGAGAATAAGGTAAGCCACACTTACTTGAAAATGAGATATTTAATGTTTAAAGTTTTAAGACCTATTATTCAGCGGTAAAAGCCATTTTTAGAGAATTAAAAAAAAAAAAATAAAAAAATTGGAAGAAAAAAATATTAAACAAGTATCTTTAATAAAATATCAAAATAGTTTGTTCACAATAAATAAACTTTTAAGTGTTTCATAAAAGGAAAAATCAATGTAAGTCCAAAAACATTTCCAGTCCTATAATGTTGAAAGCAATTTAAACAAAAATACTTTTCAGGAGATACTTCACTAGTTAAATTAGGCCTTTTTATTCATAATCTCGTGTGTTGTCAGAATGATGAAGGACTACATCATTCTGCCATCTTCCGGAGTATTTTTTAAAAGTTTGCAAAACATTGCATTCTTCTGAAGATATTGGCATGATTTTCTCTTATAAGTTTGACGGTGTACTATGAAAATTTGTATTAAAATTTGTTATTTCTTACGATGGAAGTCTCCCACTGACCATTATATGATTTTCTTAACTGTATCGCAGTAGGATAATCCTTAGAAATTAATAATGCAAAGTTTGGCCGAGATACGAAATTTGGTTGTCTTTATTAAATATTACTAAAGTGCTTTTTCCGGGTCTTAAAATTGTTGCCGCATTATTAGAAGCTTTGGCCACGAATATGAAAAGAATTATCGAAACGATTCATTACATCAACCAAATAATGCAAAAATCTCATGGACTTACATTGCTTTTTCATACAAAAATTTGAACTTAACTTGTTCTTATATTTTATGATATTCTTAAATGTCCCTCTATGTCCTTATCAATGCGTTTTTTGAAGTTTATTGTTGCATGTGGTTAAAGTACGTTGCCCCATCATTATCTTAATTTAGGCACAATAGTGACTTACTTTGTTCTTTCTCTTTACTATTCATATATATTTATTTTTTTATTGAACTCTTATTATTTCACATATACCTTTTTTTCACACATTTTTTTTTATTCATCTTCTTCTAATTACCATTTTTGTAAATCAACAATTTTGTATAATCCCTCGTAACTTGATACTATCTCACCGTATACAATCAACTAAGCTCTTTAGCTTTTTTCAGGTCAGCGCTGTGATTAGCCGATAGTCACCTACATATTTCGCAGTAACGCCCTTTCACAACAAACCCAATATTTCTGAGTTTCTTATGAAATGCGGTGCACTGCATCTTTTAATATGGCCATCGTTTAGGCAAGACCTGTTCGCATTTATTGTGCCACACAACAGTGACCTAGCCAACATATGATGTTAAACCAATTCTTGTTTCATATTACTTAATTGATTATCTAGATTCACAAGAAGAATTAATTGATTTTCTATTCACAATATCATTATTTAATTGTAAGCAGAGTGCTATATTCATTTTTATTCTAGTTTAAAGATAGTAAATGGTAAATTTATTTAATAAAAAACCTACAACAACACGATAATTGAAAAAACTTATCTTACCTATAGCATTAGAGGTTGTTGATGAAATTGTAACACAGAATCATGACTAATTTATAATCGAATAAAGGAATATTAAAAACAGTTACATCTAAATCTAACATTCTATTAAAAAAAATCCTGAATTATCTTACAAATTCGATTTAATGATTTCCAGTTACTACTTGCCCCATGTCTGGTTACAACTTGCCTCATGTTTCTTACAACTTGCCCCATGTCTGGTTACAACTTGTCCCAAACTATTATAGTTGAGAAAAATATAGAAATATTGTCAATTATTTCTCTTTTGAAAACGATGCTTAAATAGTTACACCATTAACTAAATATATCTGAATCTTAAAGTAGTTTGTAATTTAGGTAATATAACTGTTTTACCAAACTGTTACAACTAGCCCCGAGCTCCCCTATACTTGTGAAGCATTCTTCGCTGAAAAGCGTTTTGAAGCTCATATTAAAATTGCTTGGAAATACATTTTAAAAACGCCATTGAGTTACTTGCTAATCATATGCTAACAAATGAAAAAAAAATAGTTTGATACTATTTCAAGAGTTTTGTATTGGAAAAGAACGCTTTTCATGCAATTTTGCGAATTAAAGATAACTTGTTTTCAATTTACTTAAGTGAAAAAAAATCTCATTTTGATTCTAGTATTTTTTTTTTTCAAATTATAACTACATAGGAAATATACCAGTTAGAAAATAGAATATTTATGGTTTGCTTTAGCATTATCCTTAAGGCAGTGTTGCCAGATATCTTTTAAATAGTAGTAATCCAGTTTTGATTCCACCCATCCACATACCGATATTTTATTTGAAATCGAAAAGTTTGTTAAAACTGTAAAATACACATAATAAATTTTAATAACATAATAATCATTACACAGTACACAGAGAAGATTAAAAATGTGTCTTAATGTCTTAGGTCGGAAGGAACACCTGTAAAACAACAAAGAATCGTACTTCACGAAAACCTTTTAGATCGTATACTTAGGAGAAGGAATTGACTTTACCCTTATTTCTTTCATAATAATTTTAAAGGAGGTAACATTTAATGAGAACCTTTTTACGTCCACCCCTTAAAACCCAGACAAAAGGAATATACTGCTTACCAAAAATATATTTTCCATTCCTTTACGTTTAATCGAATCACGTACACATTTTTGTGCTCCCAGGCAATGGTTAATAACAATTAAGAACATTTTCCTATGCTCTCGCCTCTGGAAGTAATAATGTTGCTTTTGGTCTTAAGAAAGTGTCTTCCACTTAAAAGATTTTAAATGTTGAAAGGAATACGAGGGGTTTCACCGGAAAATACATAAAGCTCTCTAAACCGAGTAAAGGCGAATATTTTAACTTTGTCCCTCTAAATTGCCAACACAATTCTCTATAATTGCATGCGGATGGCCCTGGGCGGTTAAGTGCTAGTAATAGACCAAATAGAACTCAGAGGAATAGCATAGAAATAAATGATTGGCTAGGGGGAGGGGGCGTTTACTAAATAAAAAGGGACACCGTTAACAAGTTGTCATTTCTGCATAGTAGCTCCAATTTATATACTTTGATGATTTCACTGTTTTCCCTTTAATTTTGTCATCTTTTTAAAGACTTTTTCTCAACATTTTCGCACCATAGGTCTGTGACTGCTATGTAGTCTACTTAATTTTTTATCATTTTTTTTCTCTGTTTTATATTTCCCTTATTCCTTCTCCTTAATTCACAACGTACCTTCATCAGATTTTCCTTCTCTCTGATTTTTTAGGTTTTTTTTTAGGTACAGACTCTTGATGGGTGGCTCCAGTTCGTCGCGATTGAATTCATCTCCAGTTTCGCAATCGGAAATTCATTTCAAATTGTTTACAAATGTTGTTAGCACTGTATTTCAAAACACATTTACACTTGAGTAATTTTATCAGGGGAAATTTCTTCGGTAAATAAAAATATTGAGCAACAAAGTAGAAGAAAGGACGATAATTTTCCCTTAGTCCACCTGCGAACTGAAGCTAAAGAATTTCAAAAAGGTTTGATTGCTCTGCCGACTGTGATCGTAGCGAAGTAGCTTAGCTTAAGAATTCTAATATACATACAATCTTTATGTATTTATAATATGTAATTCGCGGCTATGTAAACAGTTAAACACCTGAATACCTGATGGGTATTATTTTTTATTTATTTTTTATTTTAGTTAACTTATCGGGATGAAATTTCTTGTTTTTTTCTGATCTGAACTAATCATCCTAAAGCAGACAAAAATCTTTCCTCAAGCTTCATAGCTTGGCTTTTGTATTGCACAGGATACGTGTATATAATATGAAAATCGAGAGTCCAGGGGAGTTTTTGGCTGGCATTTATGATTCTGAAAGTTAAATATTTGAGATAATTTCTATTTTATTTAAAGGGCAAGGCTCTGTTTTACTTCAACTAAATTTTAATTATGTATTTAATTTGTTTCAATTCCCTGCACGAAATGCATATAACATAAATTTTAACAACCTACGGCGGTCCTTCGAGATACTTATATCTATGCGATTAAAACTCCATTTTTGTATTATGTTTTGTAACTTTTGATTGAATTTTGAACGAAAATTCGTGATTATACGATAGCGGATCTATTCGGTGACCTATATATTTTCGTTCTTACGTATTTTTTTTTTTATAAAATTGCTGTTTTTTTGGGTTATGGCTTCGGCGTTCTTTTTTTCAGTCTATTGTCCTCGAGAAAGCTTCCAAAGCATGATGGAGATTCGTCAGGACAATCTTCCTCTCCTTTTTTAGACTTTTCTGTCATACGCAGAAGTTTTAGCAAATGACACTACATTTCATATATAAAAATGTGTTCCAGGTTGGGCTATGTTTATGGGGGGAGCCTCAGGAACAAGTGAGGTTTTATTGTAATTAAATTTGAAAATGATACTTTTTTCATGTCATTGTAAAAATGCTACTTTGATACTTTTATTCTATTCTTCTGTCTAAAATGCTACTTTTACATAAATTCAGACAATCGAGCTTATTAGATACTCAAAGTGGAGGAAGTTTGAAATAAATTTTCTAAAAGAATATCGGAGTTTGGAGAATTTCAGGATTATGCTGGTGTATAGCAGAAAAAAATCCTTGACATAGCTCCAACGAGCTGGCTATCTTTAATGGAAGTTGTTGACTGAATTTTGGTGCAATAGCAAGCTCTTCAATTATTTTTTATATCATCTTCGTTAGAAGACGAAATCCTTTAAGTAACTTTTTGTCACAAATCTGTCAAGTTGTAACTACTATTAACTTACAGTTTCAAGCAGAAAAATTTAGGTTACATAATTATGCAAAACAATTTAGACAAACTACAACTTAATTTTGTCGTTTTTCATTAAACTTGACTTAATAAATAACTAAGATTGCCTGAATGACATTGGCCTACAACATCAAGAGAATTATTTGCTTCTTAATAAGATAAACATCAGGGCAAATGCTGATTTATTTATTGCAAAAAAGGGTTTAGTGGATTCAGTTTTGACAACTGTAAGGTCACACATCTTTCGTTTTATGTTGTATTGTGTAGTCAAATAAGAAAACGCTTCGATTTCAAAAGCGACATTTTAAAACATTTGTGTTGTTTAGATCCCGATAGAGCATGCAAATTTAACGATTCTATTTTGCTATTATTAAAAGGATTTCCAAATCTTCATAATCATTCTGATGTAGAAAAAATTAGTACACAATGGCGAATCTTAAATCGAATTTAAATCTGTTGACTGATCCTGAAAATTTTTTGACTTATGTTTAGACTTTAGTACTTTATGATTTCGTAATGAATTTAATGTGTCCAACACAAAGTTCTGCTGCCACTGAACGAGTCTTCTCAGATGTCTAACTAACTAAAACAAATAAGTCAAATAGATTTTACATAAAGACCAAAATGAATGCATAATGTTTGCAAAAGGGCAAGTAGAAAGTCGAAATAAAAAATATTTTTGTCCAGACACCGCAATTACATAAAAAAACTTAAAATCGCGTTTAAAAATCATAAATATCGATATAAAATATTTAATATATATGTACTACCTTATTTATTATGTGCTGCAAAATTGAATGAATTTATTTAAGAAAAAAAATCAATAGTTTTTGATCAACTAAGCTCTACATATATTTTCTAATTCTGCGACTTATTCAGTTTTATTTTGTATGAATTGTCTTATTTTTTTTTATTGTTAACAGAAAGAGATTTTACATTTTTTTTAAAATAAAATGTTAATATTAATTTCTTTAAGATTGCTACTTTTTGCTACTTTTTTTTTTTTTTACAAAATTTTGCTACTGTGCTACTTTTTCCCTCGAGTCTTGCTAATTTTATTCCTACCTCTTGTGGCAACACTGTTTAAGGCTGACTTATTCTTAACTCTGATATTTTCTTCTAGCTTTTTAAGAATTACATATTTTAAAATAAGAATACTGAATACTGTTCTCACAGTTAATAGCTGCTACTTTTTGTGTTTTCAGGTAAGTTGCATATCGTATTACTTTTTTTCATTTGTGAGAACGGAACTCTGTCTAGACGAATCATGTACGTATGTTTCTTTTATTCATGAATTCGGTGCTTTGCTCTATGCATTCTAAATTATAACTGTTTGGATCAACATGTTGATTTTCTAAGTTACTTAGGTTTACTAACGTGACTCGTACGGTTAATTTTACCTGAAAGATTTTTTTTTTATTAGTAAGTATTTTTATTGTATACATCACAGAATTAAAGTATACATACTCTACGTGAAAATAACTCTAGTCGGCCTCCAAAATGAATAAAAATTCTACCGAAACATTTAGTTTAAATTTCTAAAAAAAAAAATTGCTTATCTACACTTCTACCCTCATAAAAATTATTGTCGCCCTCCAAAACTCCGTATAAATTCTAAGGAAAAAATTTGCAGTACATTTCTAAGAAAAAATTGCGGCCTTCCTTATATCAGGTCGAAGCATTGTTGATTTTATATTGGAGCGACGCACAGCTCTCGGTCTCGTCTAATGCATAAAAATTCGAAGGAAGAAATTTCCAGTAAATTTCTAGCAAAAAATTGTGGCCTTTCCTCACTGACTTATAGCAATGGAATGAACGATTTGCTATTCGTGCGGCACAAAAAATATTGTGTTTCTATATATCAGAGTTTGAGCACCCTGTAAAACGTTTACTACATCAAAACATGTAAAACTCAACCAATCAGGTGAAATTTTACACCCGTAAATCGAATTAAATATAAAAAAAATTATTTTCTTTTGTCCAGTGATATTTTAATCGCTTATAAGCACTCTTATAAGAAATTTTACTAATTCCGACTTTAATTTTCAAAAGTTATTCTTAACTGAATCCTGCGTATGGGCAAGAGAGACGGCGCATGGTAAACACTATCTTTACCTTATTCTTTCTGCGGTGATTGCATCTGCAGCCAACATAAAAACATCAAATGGCATAAGAAAACTTTCAGCAAGCAATAATTTTCGTTGGTAGCTTCAACTCTGCCACAGGGCGAAAGAGAAAACTATAAAACTTGTGCCATTCTGTTCTATAGAAAAATGAAAATATGCTCAGTCCATTGATTTTAAATGGACCGAAATATTGCTGGCTTATCCTTTGGTCACACCATCAAGTGCCACATCGAGGCATCGTTAATTTTATATTCTAGAAAAAGCATTGCATATTTTTCTTCTACGTGTCCAGTCTTTGTATGATGTTAGTTTGTCTATGATATAACTCCTATATTTGGGCAGGGGCTGGACTGCATTGTCTGCGTTGGCCAAAGGTCATAAGAAGGCCTTCCGGCTTTTAGCGACGATATATCAATAGCAACTATTGACCCATCCCATACGAGTATTCTTGATGCAGTATGCAAACCGGTTTTTTAGGGAAGAGGTGAAAAGACGTAAACAGATATTTCTTTGTGTCTTTTCACATCTTCCCTGAAAAACCAGTTTGCATACTGCACTCTTTGCCGCTTTTCACCTCTTCCCTAAAAAACCAGTTTGGATACTGCATCCAGAATACTCGGTTGGGATGGCCTATTGACTTTCTAGATTATTGGCGTAATGTCGGATATCTATCTCTCTTTTATCGCTACTTCGATGGGCATTGCTCTGACGAAATTTCTAGCCTGATCCTTTATAGAGTTTTTTCCGCACCACGCGGGCTCATCTGCATATGCACACCCTTGAATTCCTCCCTCCCCTCCTCTACAAGCTGTGAGCCAAAAACATTCAAATGTGAGGGCTCGTTTCACTGCAGTATTCAGACCGTGCACACATTAAATTTGACAGAAATAGGGCAAAATTTCTCTTTGCGTATCCACTGAAATATTTCGGAAATCAATTGAAAAGTATCAAGCTATTTTCTGAAAGACTGTCCGCGCACTCTACAGAGAAAAGACTTTGGGTGGAGACGAGATTTGAAAGCTAAAATTCTTGTGTGCGTCCAATATCTTATTCTTTCCGATCTTAGTCTAAATACTTTGCATTACACGTCTCAGTTGAAAAAAGGCGGCAGCCACTACGGTGTTAGGTGAGATTTGTCAACCAGGCTGAACAAGGTGGAATATATTTAAAAACACATCTTCTTAGTGAAATTCGGAATTTTGCGAGAATTTCGTTCGCAAACTTTGAACATTTAATCTGTACTATTGGCCCTAAATGGAGAAACAAAACACGAATTTTCGCCTATGTGTTTCGGTTGAGAAGCGGTTGGCTAAATCCCTAATTTGTTAGCCGGCGGAGTTTCAATATAAGTCTGTCATATTTACTCAAAGTTTCAAAACAACTGATATCACGAATTGTACCTGAGTTTTGTGAAGCTTTTATTTATGCGCTCTCGAAGTGAAAAGTTCTGCATTTGGGACAATTTACGCTTAAAAGTAGACGCGTTTGAAAATTATCTGTCGAAAAAAATATCGTATATTTTTTTGTCTGTACTAAGTATGTTTTGTATTTTCCATATTAACTTGAATACAAAAAATCTTTTTGAACAATAAATTTCAAAACTTTTCAATGCCTTTGTATGTGTATCCAATGGCTTCATTTATCCGCGCACAGTCTCCGCAGAAGTTCTCGGCATAGACACAAGAAATTTTCTAATGGATACGTTTCATATACATTGGAATATCGGTGTTTATATGTAATCCCCGCAGAATGCGAAAACAAGACATTTCTTATCTCCGCACATTAATTTTGTGGGAGACACTGTTTCAGCTAATATGTGGGGACAGTGCACAGACAAAACTATTAATGGATACGCACATTAATGCATGCGTACCATCACCTCCTTTCTCAACTCAACAATACTAAATTTCCTACCCCTTCTTCCTTTCCTGCCAAGATTGTGCTACGGCTTCAAAGGGTAGGTATCCCCTGAACTGTGGCAATAAAAAAAAATTGTATATTTAAGGATTTTTAAGATATTAAATTTATAATTTTAATTTTGTAATTTTTTATAATGATATAATTGGACTTATTTTAAATACGCCTATGTAGAATATTTTCGAAAGTTCGATTTGAAGACATATATGTGGGAAAAATCCAAAATTTAGCATATTTACAATTGTACAGTTAAACATTGGTTGTTTACAGAAAACTACGTACGATAGTCACAAATAAGTTTTACATTTATATCGAGAAGGCTCTAAGAGGAATACATACAGGGTGTCTCCCACTAGGAGTTCAGTAGAGCGGGAGGTGATAGTACTCTGATAGATAAACAAAAAATTGTATCGCAGGGGGGGGGGGGGCATATCAATCGTTTAGGAGTTACAGGGTGATTAAGAAAAAGAGCTAGTTTTTTACAAAACACGCTGTATCTTAAAAACTACAGGGTGTATGGTCACAGTTAGGAGCTCATTGTATGCAGAACTCCATGGCCTTTCGAACGACTACTCAATCAGCCCCATAGTCCTCAACAATTATCGTAGTCTAAACTCAAAATTTCGGATTTTCTTACCTTTTTTTTAATTTAACTTCTATTATTTTTGCAAAAAGGTCGTTAACATAACTTTTTTTTATAAAAACTGTAAGCTGTAGGCTCTCCTCTTTAATATGACCTATTACACCCAATGTGCTATCTGAAGCCCTTTAAGAGTTGTTAGCTCTAAACCTATTATAAAACCTATTTTCAAAACTTCTCTCAACGATAAAATGTTCCCTTAGCACGTCATATTACAAAATATCGTCTAATTTTGGTGTGACCTGAATAGATTATGAGTTAATAACTGTTTAAAGCCTGGTGTTAACACATAGGGTGTAATAGGTCAACTTAAAGAGGAGAGTCTACAGCTTACAGTTTTTATAAAAAAAAGTTATGTTGACGACCTTTTTGCAAAAATAATAGAAGTTAAATTAAAAAAAAGGTAATAAAATCCGAAATTTTGAGTTTAGACAACGATAATTCTTGAGAGGAGAGGGCCATGGAGTTCTGCATACAATGAGCTCCTAACTGTGACCATACACCCTGTAGTTTTTAAGATACAGGGTGTTTTGTAAAAAAACTAGTTTTTTTTCTTAATCACCTTGTAACTCCTAAACGGTTGATATGCCCCCCCCCCCTGCCAGACAATTTTTTGTTCATCTATCAGAGTACTATCACCTCCCGCTCTACTGACCTCCTAGTGGGAAACACCCTGTATATTTCAGAGAAATTAGAGGATAATCCGTCTTTTGAGGTTTTTCTATTAGTAACAGGGTTGAAGTTGGGTGGGTATATGCATACTACTACTTGATTCTCTACTAAAAATGCAAACATTTATTGGATTCAATTAGCGAAATATTCTGGAATTAGTCTAGTTTTGAAAATAGATTCGGTCGTAGCTTATCTAGACCATCGATATAAATTTTTAAATTTTAAGTCTATAACTTTATTTTATTTTCTGGTTACCAAGGTACTATGTCGAAGAAATATGGGTTTTCCTTTATGATTCGGTTCCCTTTGGGCATTTTTATCTCTGCAAATGGACCCAATCACACAGGGATTTACAAAAAAAAAAAAAAAAAAAAAAACAGTTAAATGACTCGCGAGACACAATTTTGTATAATTTGCCGTTATTGCAAAAACCATAAATACTTTGTGGAAATTACTTTAAAAGTAATCCTATTTGAATCTTATTTCAATTTTAACATCTGGGCTTTATAATGTACACCGAGAAAAAAAAAGTCACAAAAAAGCTTGGTGTGAAAGTAACTAACTGCGAGCGCCGGTCGCACTTTTATTATTATAACAACAGCATGGAATACAAAATTCCTTCAAATGATTACCTCTTGAACACATCTCTACCACAAAGCACAGAGAAACGCTCTAAAACTGATTAGAAATATTTTACATGGAAAAGTACTGAAACCAAGCCCGGAAAACCTTTAAAAAAAATTCCGCACCTGTGGCCCTCATAAAGTAGAAACAAATTTTCACTTGCCACAACGAGCTCTTTACCTATAAGGGAAATGCAAACTGAGAAAATTCTTCGGGCTTTATATATTCATTTTTCCATTTTGCATTTCACTTAAAGAACCGAGAAGTAAACTGTCAATGCTACTCATGTTTGGAGCAAGTGCGAACAAATCTCCATAAAAGTGCATTTGTGAAATATTGAACATCTTATGAACGACCATAGCACGTTCAATTTATACTTCATATTTGATTTATTTTTTTTTTTTTTACAAATGTATGTATGTTTAAAAAAAAAATACTCACTCCTTGTAAGGAATAGATTGAGACAAAAATGTTCGACTTTATGCAAGACAAGTTTGAATAAAATATTCTTGAAGGACAGCGTTGTGGAAATATCATTTCAAAGGAAAACAGTTATGTTGAGTATTATAGGGCACTTTTTCTATAAAAGATGAAAAAAAAAAACACACATTTCCGCTCGAATAAAACCGGAAAATTCTAAAAGAAATTTCTGATTTTGACAATGAAAAGAATTTGTAACGTGGATAAAATTCAAAGCCCTAACATATGGATTTTTTTGTCATACTCATTTAAAGTTCATTTTTTTTTTTCATTTAGGATCTTAAATGTTTTCCTTTTCCTTAACCAATCGCTATCGCCGATTTTTTCCATTAAGCTAAAAGCATGTAAAACCGATGCAGTTTTAAACCAACCTGGATGGATGAAATAAGACATTTCTGAGTTATTAAAATCCTTTGAGTGTTGTGAAATACTAGTTTTGCTGGCAGTCTTATAGCTATTGCCTCTAACAATGCGCACAATATAACTCAAATTTCCGACTTCCGGCGTACATGACAAGAAGTCTTATAATTTCTTAAAACTGGATTTTGAAAAAAAAAGATCATAAATTTTAGAAGAAAATGTAAGAACTGCTTCAATATTTTCTGAAGACATTCACATAGGCTAAGGAATAGCTTTTCCTGGATACAAGTCTAAGGCTTTCGGTCAAAACCATTTCTTTGTTTCTGTAAGACCATCAAGTGGTTATAAGAAATATTGCTTTACTACTACTTTTCTTGTCAAGAACCATCTGGATATCCCACACCAAATTAGCAAATTTAAGAATCTACTTGATTTTGTAATACTCTTAGATTAATCTTATCGCCGAATTTAAGTGGTTGAAACAAGACCCGGAGAGAAATATTCAAATTGAATGAAATATTCTATAAGGTCACACACATTTTATGGCTGGATATGACTGAATCAGAAGCATTTGGAGGATTTTGCACTCCCGTGGTATATTTAAATCGTTGTATATTTATTTCTAAATCTAGATACATTTTCTAGAGCTCAATTTTACTGTTTTAATTTAAGTAAGAAAGACAAACTCTAAAAAAGGTAAAAGCTGTTTTTTTTTTGTATGTCATAATAATACCGGCGACATACTTGCAATTTCAATATTGAAATATTAATATTGCGACTATGTCAATTTTAATATAAAATATCACAGATGCACTTGCGATTTACGATACTGAGAAATTAGTTACATTTTATTTATCACTTGATTTTAATTTAATTTAATTTGTCATTTGAATTAAAAAAGTTTCGCACACGTACAAAATGCGAGCAAATATTGTGAAATTACTTGTCTATATGGAAAACAATAGCAGAATAGACAATTCAACTTGACAAGCGTCAAACATTAAATATCAGAAAAAATTGCAGCCAACATTGCAGGGTAAAATTCGGTTCTAAAAGTTCGTGTATTAAATAATTAAATATTACGGTTTGTAATTAGGGTCATATTGCAAAAAACTTGTATACTGCGTACATTTCTTGTAATTTCAATATTAAGTTCTAAAGGACTACACACTGAATGTACACAAAGCGTTTACAGCATATATAGAGACAGACTTGCGGTTTAGCGTAAATTGCAATATTTAAATTTTATGTCTGTCTCCGGTATAACACAGTTATTAAAAAACAAAACCAAAACAAAATATTATCGCCTGAAGGTTGATTTATTAATTTTTTCATTTGTGTTATATATCTGAAATAGACCTAAACACATACCTTCATTAATTATTTAAAATCACAAATTTTCATGAAGTTAATCATGCTTAAAATATGACTAGCTTATCTACTCAATCAGTGAAGAACATTGCATGAGCAATTTTCTTCACATTCCATGAATTAAAATAAATAATTATAATACCTTCAGTACGATTTGTCGTGAAAATTACAATATGTATGTACGAACGTACATACATATCACAAAAAAAAAACAGTTTTCGCGATAAGAAATGCGCGCTACGAATTTACACAATTTCAAGCGACGGGACGGTGGCTGATGTTTATAAAAACATCAAATTATCCATCGAAAAATATTCTGGACTTATTTAAACAAGTTCAGAATAAATGAAAATTTTTCTCAGGGTAGAAATGCAACTATGCAATTTCTAACCTAAATGACGGCACGTGATCGCGATGAAAGTGATCAAAAGCGCAGTTGAGTTTCAAACGAAAAGCGAGTTGTTTTTAAAATCCTATATGCGGCAGTCATTTTTAAAAAAACGCAGTCGAATTTGAAAACGAAATGGAGTAGAATAAAAATAATCTCGATCGGGGTTGCCTTGCGGTAGTTGTGATTCGGTCTAATTAAAAAATTAAAAATTGAATTAATTCAAGGAAGAAAAAGTTTTGGAGGAAGGTTAGGTTGAGAAGGGAAATTGGATTAAGTGAGATTGGATTAAGTGAAATTGGATTAAGTGAACTCGGATTGAGTGAAATAGGAAAAAGTCTTTATTTAAAGAAAAATTGTTATTATTAAAAGAGTAAGTTTTGTTTGGGAAAAATTTTAAAAATAAAAAGAAAAAACAAAGAAGAAGTGGTTTTAAAATGACCCCAAAAGAGTATTTAACAATTGGCACTGCCGGTAGGATAGAGGAAGCCTACTTTACACAAACCAAGTATAAGCGCTCGAAAAGCCTCTATCCTGCGAATCAAGAAGGAGTTGACGACGGGATCGAATACTGGGCAAGACACCCTACCCTCCGACTGAAGTTGAGTCTGGCTTCGGGAGTATTTTGATCTTGTCGGCTTCGAACGCTCGGGGTCGGACAGCTTTACCTGCCTCTGTTTGTAAAACACCCAGCCACCCCCTCGTCAAAGCACTCAAGTGCCATCGTGGGACAAGAGCGGGCTTCATGCCAGCCCAAGAAAAATATAGAAGGCCACATCAGAAGTCTAGCCCTGTTCACAAGGCCAAGGAAGGAAGCACAAGAACAATCTCGAATCTGCAATCCGGAGCTGAAATGGACTTCGAAATAGGCAACGAGCCCCCCTTTCAGCATTTATCCAGGGGAATTGAAGAAGGCCAAAGCCCCCGGCAGCAAAAGAACTTCGAGAGACTAAGAAGGCAATAAGCCTAAATTAGAACCATGGGAAATAAGATGGCAGGACGCACTGTGGTAAATGAGCTAGGAAAGCTCCCACCAGGAAACGCCGCCAGAAATCTCACCACTTCAATCAACTCTACAACAATCTTCCTAGCCGGACGATGCACAGGAATTTCCACCCCAGTACGATGGAGGCAACACGGGAGCAACATCCGCAACAGAGGGTGATAATCCAACACTCCCAATAAAATCTACAACCAAAGGAGTCACCCTTAGGAGCGGGACAATCCTGACAGGTCCCCAACAAGTAAGACATAACTTAAATTTAAAATTGTACTTAATGAATTTAGAAGAGAAAGTGCGAAAATCCTCCGAACTCTCTGTTACTCAGTGCGACTCAGTAGAAAAACAAATCGAAAAGCCTAAAAAAGAAATGTTGGAAATAATTGAAAATTTTTAAATTAACACAGAGAAGTTCAAAAATAGTTTAAAAGAGTTTGGAGAATTTTCGCACTCTCTCGGGGTAGATATCATCCAAAATAATAGTGCTAGATTAAGAGAAAGTGCAATGGAAGACAGTATCAGTGATTCCACTGCGAGTGAAATCCTCTTAAATTGGCTGGGCGATTCCCTTCTGGAAACCAGCATAGAAGAATCTACTTCCCCATTAGCGCCAAATACAAGTTGAAAAATCCCCAATCCAAATATGGCAGGTTACGCAAAAATCGCCAAGCTAACTGCCCAGCTAGTTCCCCTCTTCTCGGGTGAACAGCATTCAAAATTGTGCCCTGAGCTCCAAACATTCCTAGGATGCTGTAGGAAGGTGATACTGTGCATACCAGTGGACGAATTAACAGCTTTTCTGCAAATATTCCCCACCAGACTTCGAATCGAATCTTATCAGCTTTTTGCTTCGAATATGCCCACTACTTTCAAAGAAGTAGAAGAACGGCTAAATCGCACATACCTACTTAGAGAAATATGAAAAAAAAAAATCTTCGACAAAAATTACGACGAAGAACCAGAATCAGGACACAGTAATGGGGAAGTTGTGCTTTTGTTAACTTGTCGTGTTTATTATTAAAGATACTCGCAGTACCTAGGAAAAACCATGCAAAAACGAAAAATTACCCAAGTTTATTACAAATTTTAATATCTGTTCGGTAAATGGTGGTGTAAACAGCGATAATCGTTTACGTGATATATCACGAGAATTAATCAATTTTTACAAACAAGCCATAACAGTCTTCAGCAAGAAATTTAACCCTCCTGCAGGTTGATGATTGGCAGCATGATATTTCGGTTGTATGTAATTAATAAAATCAGAAAAATTCTACAGCCATCATTATTTCGACTTATAAGAAAGAAGTATAAGAAAGAAATATAAAATCTTCTACATCCTAGATTAGTATTTTATTTATTATTTTTTTGAAAAACTGTTTATGATTAATTAATTGATTTTATGGGTGATCCCTTGTCGTCCTTCTTATTGTTAATGGCAGCACTGGCCGAGAGATTTAAAATATGATACTAGCTGATTTGCGGGTTTCGAAGTTGATCTTTTAACATTTCCTTATTATTTGAAAAAATCTTGAGTGAACCCTAATAGAAATTTTATACTAGTGTTTTTTTTTCGAATAATTTCGTCTGACTTTGCTTATTATTATGATTGTTATGCTGTGTGGTTTGAATTTACGCTATCACCTTACTGTGCTCCTTTTTGGATGATTGTATTGAGTAATTTTAATCTGTTTGATTATATGTATAGTAATTTGACTTTATTGTTGCTTGATTGCATTGTATTATTTAACAATCCCTCATATGTACATGCATGGTTTAGTGGATTTTTCGGCAATTCTTGAAGATATATATGTTGACACCAATTTTTTATGACCCTTATAACTTAACCTGATTAAATACCATGCCACTAATTTATTTTCCGATTTTGCATAGCATTTTGTTAATTAAAGCATATTAACGAATATAACGTATTGCAACTTTGTACATCCAAAGTAATAAATTTTTCTCTGAGTGTAAATTATTTAACCTTTACTTTAGGTACTCTTTCCCCATATTTAATAAAAAGCCTAACAATTATCAAAATATGTAGATACAAATGATTAATAAAGTGCACCAATTCAAGATGTCGTACCTTTTCTAAAATATTCTATTCTTAGATATATTGTATGCTGCAGGTGTGAACATCAAATATTATATTATTAGGGTTTTAGAAAATTTTCAAAATTCAAGTACTCTGAGCATTAATTTCTCGCAAAAAACTGCTGAGGCCATCGAATACCTAACAGCATTGTAAAATCTTGGTGTGAAATACATTTTCATATTATCATTATTACTTAGCATAAAACGTTATCATTATCACTTAATATGATTTTTATCTCATATATGGGATACAAGAATATAAAACCCTAGTTTCAATATTTACTCATTGTCTCGTTAACATAGTACATATATTATAATCACTTCCAGATATCAAATTTCATAATAACAGGATCTTAGAAGAACAAACACAGAAATGAACAAAGAGGAAGTCAGGTTCATACATATATTATTACAAAAGAGCTCTTCTAGCACAAAACCCTTTCGGTTCATGAGAACTCTCATAAATGATACTATTCATAGCAAAACCTCGCAAGCATTCATACGTTTACATTTATGTAAATATTTTGTGATTTATGAGATATTAACTAGCAACTTTCTGACAAACACCGACACTAAACAATTTTCTCAAGAATAACAACGTCGCAAAATTTATATACATATTCGTAATAAATAATAATTTACTTATCTCCGACCTTTAAATAATTAATTTTATGCTATTATCATCTCTTATCGTCAAATACCTTGAAGAACTGCTTAAGTACTTATGGTTCCAACTTGCCATCTACGTAAGATATTTGCTCGTAGATGTAAGAAACCCACATTAGACGCTGAAAGTCGTTATCAGACGAGACCCTAAAGTTAAGTTTGCACATAAAATCAATGGAGTAAGCACAAAACACAGTGAGGAGATACAGTCATATATTAAGCGCTAATGATTAATATTTTCATTTTTCCTTACAATTTAACAAGCACCCCTTATTTGGGGATCCAATCTTAAATCATAAGGAACCGTCTAAATATGTCATAAAAGCATATTTAGGTATAGTTATTTGGGAAGTACTTTCAAGGATTTTCATGTTAGTACGTTGCAATATTATGCAAGGTTTTTAAAATCCACCGGCTAGATAAAGACCTCTTTGGTCATAAAAACTTCTCTCATTCCATAGTACACTTAATCATCATTTTCATTGACATAAAAGCAGCTGGTTTATACTGCACACGTCACATAATAATGCTTAAAACTGGGTATAACAAAGTTTAAGTACTTTAGAATTTCTATTGTATACGGGACAGTTGTGATGTTGTGAGATTAAGAGATTTAAATTTTATGGTTTGTTTAAGAGACTTAAAATATCTCAAGAAAGTAAACAATCATAAATCAGCTTTGATGAGTAATTTAAGAACAAACATGAAAACACTTCGAACAAAATTAAATTATTTTAAATGTCTATCGTTGAGGAAACACTTTACGCATAGCATACCACTAGAAAGTACATATAAAACCTTCATTTAATACATGGAGGAGAATACTATGACAATTTTATTTAATTAAATTTGTTATTGCATACTGCTGTATGCAGACTTACGTTTCCTATTTTTAAATGTTTTCAATAGATTATTTACATAAGGAGTGGTCCAGAAAAAATTGACCCGTTAAGTTATTTTTATACCTGCAAAATTACAATAATCCAGGTCTGGATTTTTTTGTTAAAACATTCCATAAATACTGAGCTCTGAGTTTATATGAATCATTCGCGTATTGGAAGTGAAATAGTTAAAATGTCTCGAAGCGAAAAATAAGTGCGTGAAATTATTTTGTCCAAATATTTGGAAAATCCCACAATTTCATTGTTAAAAATTTCAAAAGACCTGAATACAAGTTATTCCACGGTAAAAATAGCCAAGTATAGGCGAGGCTTGTCAATAGAAAGGATACGTGGGTCAGGTAGAGAACCAGGGCCATCCCGTCCTGACATCATAAAACAGATGAAGAGTACTTATTCTCGGAAACCGGGAACTTCGGAAAGAGATATGGCGACATTGGCAGGAGCATCAATGTCTACAGTGCACAGATATAAAAAAAATTGTGGATTAAGGAGCTATAAGGTTCAAAAAGTGCCGCTAAGGAAGGAAGAAGAAGAGAAAACAGCAAGAAGAAGAGCGAGAAAACTTTATGAGAACTACCTGACGAAATACGATTGTGTCGTTATTGGTGATGAAAACTATTGCAAAGCTGACTTTTCGCAGATACCAGGTGACGAATATTTTACTGCAAAAAGTGGGGGAGGAGTATCCAGAAAATTTTCAACAAAAGGAATGACAAAATTTCCCAAGAAGTACATGATTTGGCAGGCGATCTGTTCTTGCGGTTTACGAAGCAGTGAATTTATCATCAAAGGACCAATAAACTCAGATGTGTACATCATAGAGTGCCTTCAAAAAAGACTTCTACCTTTTATACAACAGCATCAAGGGTCTGTTATTTTGTGGCCAGATTTGGCCACCAGTCATTACGCAAAAGCAACGATGGAATGGTACAGAACTAATGCGGTCAATATCGTGCCAAGGGAAACCAATCCAGCAAACTGCCCCCAACTTCGTCCAGTAGAGAGGTACTGGGCATTAATGAAAAAGGAGCTTAGAACAACAAAGAAATTTGCCAAAACTGATGTTGATTTCAGAAATAAATGGAAAAGAGCATATAGAAATGTTACTAATATAACTGTTCTGAATCTAATCTAAAACATTCTTCTAAAACAAATAATGTATTAGAAATAACTTTTGTATTTTAAAGTTTAAGTTGTAAGAAACAAAATATAGAAATTTTATAAAAAAATTGCCATTAGAGTTTTTACTGCAAACAAAAATAAATGGGTCAATTTTTTCTGAACCACTCCTTATTATACCCATGACACATTACAGTTAAAACTGTATATGAAATTTTGATTATCAGAGGGTATTACAATTATAATTTCAGTGTCTGTTTCGAAGGTTAGGTTGTAAAATATGAACGAAATTTTGTTGCTCTTTAAATGCAATAAATAACAAACTAAAAATATCGGATGTGAATTACTTTTAGGAGTTGTTAACATTAATATGAATAAGTTTTTATATATGTGTTGCCTGATCTAAAATTCCAGGCTAATAAAAGAAAAAGAATAAAACGATTGAAAGGAATAATTGCAAAACCTAGTTTCGTTGTTAAAAATTAAAAAGACAAAAGATAGCTAATATACAGAACGTTTTTTGAAAATTCTAGGGCCATATTTAGAAGACAAATACATAACAAACTACATATTATTATATTTTACGTGGAATGTCCAGTACTTTCTGGAAATCACATGCTTCAAAATACAATGAAACAAGTTCTAAGGAAGATTTCCGAATGTGGAAGAAATAACTTGATATGCTGAAAATAAAATTTCTTTATCTGGAAAGAATACTAGATTCAGAGAATGTCTAAAATATTAGAAATATTTTTCTATACAGTTGAATCTTAAGCAGAGTATCGAACAATAGCAATAGCTCATCCTTTCATAATTCAAAATACTTTTTTCCGTATACAGTAAAATTCCGTTGATGCATCAAACTCTGAGAATGTGGAACAGTCTATCATCTTCTGCCTTTCCTCCGGATCGTAATCTGCAAAAATTCAAGAGTGACATATATTCTTCAGAACTATATTCGTCTCACCATAATCCTTTCTCGTCCTGCCATGTTGTGCTTTGTTTGGGTTAGAAATATAAAAACCAAAAAATATAATATTTGGTGTGGATGCACAACGGTAAAAATAACTGAAGCTCTATGGGAGTCTTTGAGGTAGGAATATTTGAATTGTTACCCCATTACAAAAGATAAAATTCTGGAAATAATAAAAGGTTTTGATTTTCTTCAGTTTCCTCAGTGATGTGAAGCTATTGGCATCGCATTAAATAGAAATAACTTTGGGCTAATAAAACATTTTTTTTTTCAGATATGTGTCACGTGGAAATATGCCACTAAAGGACGTAGTCGTTGATTATCGGCGTCGCTTAATTTACAAGGAACTATTTTTTCGAGCGAGTCCTTTTCTTTGCGCGGTAAATTATAACACAATTCACGCGGAATGTTTTATACGCGATCTGAATTTACGCGGAATTTTTTATAAGCGATCTGAATTAGGCAGCCAGAAATTTTTTCTGAAAAAAAAAAACGTATCAATGTTTCCGACCTCTTCTTTTATGGAGTTAATCTATTTGACAAGTGAGCGGCTCATATGTTGTATAGATTAAAAAAAAAAGCAGTTTACACGTATTTTTTTTTATCTGCCATAAGACCTTTTCAAGGATAGCTTCCAACCATAGATTTCAAAGCTGCACAGCGTATTTAAATTTCATCAAAATAGGAGGCGGACGGACACTTCGGGAACATAAACCAATATGCCTTCTGGTACAATAGGTACAATAAACTTAGAAGTAGCTTTCCAAGGAGTTGTTACTCGTTCGGTTCCCTAAATCTACAATAATTTCAGAACGGGAGTATATTAACTTATTTAATCAACTTCATAAAATATAATACCACAAGTAATCACAAGCAAGCACAAGCGCCTTATTACTGTCCTCAGGAAGCTGTCTTAAAGGCCACTTATGAGATTAAGGAAGAAGCACTGCTCTTTTTCCCAATAGGACACAAGTCCATATAAGAGAACATAATACGACTGGAGCAGTAGGCGCGAAAACTATCTAAATCAAACAAAACTATAGACGAAAGAAAAATGGGACCAATCTGAAGAACTGTCATGTGCATTCCTTAGTATTGCTGATTTCAATAAATGAAATATTTCTAATTTTTTGTATTTATCTTAGTCATAAATCAAAATTGAAAAAAAAAATTACTTAAGTTTTACACGAAATTTTAACGTAATACAGAGTATAGTTTTAGCACACTGCTGATTTTTTTAAGTGCAGAAATCGTAAAATGTCGAATAACTTCTAAACCGTGAAATTTTTTCGCTGCGCTATATGAAATTCAGAGGGTGGCTGTTGATGGATGGCCTTCATCGCCATTTTTCTTGCATATAGATATAGATATAGCAAGCCTCCTCAGTACCTTGAGGCCTATTTCTACTGTGATATGAAAATTACATGGTCTTATTTTGCGAAAAAGTTAATTTTCAGTAGTTGCGTTTAGTTTTTTTTTTTGCGACTAATTGATCAAGTAATGGACTTTTGTACTTATATGATTCTTAAACACTAAATTTCCATCTTCTGGTATTAAAATCTAACTGTCATTTTCGGCTTCGAAGGCTGTCGTATCTCATATGTAATAAGCAAGGCCGTATATATATTACATAGTTCCGTGCTCACATGAAAATCCTGCACCATCTCTATGAAATTATTCCACCTTATCATTTTTCGTCTGCAAATTTATCGAAAGAAGCAAATTCTCACGATCTACGGCCGCAATCTCACTTACCACAGCATTTACCCAATAAGTATCATGTCGCACCACAGGAAGTTCTCACAAACAGTTAGAAATATAAGCCGAGGTCCACATTAAAACTTCCCAAAAGTCGCAATCTTTCACGTTTCCCTGAAAACCAAGAAAGAGCTTGAAAAAGCTTAAGTTTAAGCCTTAAGGCTGAAACAGATTACATTTTAGTGCGCGGCGCGACAACGCGGCAAAATGTTAGAGAAGATGTGTTTCCTATTGTGCATCACGCATTGAACGCGACGCGACAACGCGGCGAAAATTTTTGCCGCGTAGTCATTTCTAATCCTAAATTGCTGCTCATTTTCAGTGGTACCAACAAAAAAAATTTATTTGGGGTAGGCAACTTCTCATGAAAATATGTAGTACCAATATAAGAGCGCTGTATCTACACTGCTGCGGTCTTATGGCAATCTGTGTCACAGCGCGGCGGAAAAATGTCACCGTTCATTTTGCCGCGATGTCGCGCCGCGCACTAAAGTGTAATCTGTCTCAGCCTATAGAGGCAGTCTTCTTGTGGTCTTCGCCCGGAGTAATCGTAACCAGTAACATTTAAGCTCGCTAAGTTCGAATATAAGTTATAAGTGATAATCTTGAAAGGAAAATAAAGTTTTTCTTTTTGCGTTTAATTATTTTATTATTTTTCCTCTCCTCGCTTTCGACCATTTCACTATATATATCACGAATGGAAGAGCTTAACTTAGTAGACTGATACCCTCTAAAGACGAAAGAATAACTGAGAATTAACGTGAACTCAATAATCGGAATTTTTGTGTGAATATAATTCATTTACTAAGCATATAATTTATGATGATATCTCCAATTGAATCGAAAAATTCTATTCATCTATAAGTGCTATATTTAGATAATTGAGTTTACGGTAATTTTCAATTAATGCTCCGTGGGTCTGCAAAAATTTAAAATGATATGTTTGAAAACATGTTGTTGAACCTGTTTCTTTATTCAACAATTGCATTAACCGAGATAACATAATTAGGGTTTTTTACCTACTCGAATGCAGCTGTCTACTCAGGATCGTTTTAATAAGACGACGACTCAAACTAGACTAGACTAAAAGCTGACAAAATTCTAGTTGCTAGCTGTAAGAAAAAATGGGAGTTTGCAAATCACCCATAAAAAGTACGAATTAATATTTATATACATATTCCAATCAGGCCATAGTTATGGTATACATACGTAACTTAAAATTCTGGAATTTAAGTAGAAATTATTGAACATAACCCTTATTTACATTCCAAGAAAACAAAATTTATCAATATAGAAATAATTACAGAATTGAATTTTGTCTTTTCCTTTTTGCTCTACATAGAAGTACGCTGAAATAACTTATTTCTACTTTCAGTAATAGAAGATGTTATTGTCGCAGGAATTGTTTTATTTCTAATACCGAAATTTTGGTTAAAAATTCTGTAAAGTAAGTATGTATTTTTATAATATGTATATGCTTTATAAGTTTGTGAAATATAAAATAATTATACAATTTGAGCCATGCATAGAGAATAGTTCTGAGGAATATGAGGGCAGCTTGGATCCGTTTGCTATTTCTGAGGCTGTAGTCATAAAGAATTACAACATTTCTTGCCTTGAAAGTGATTGAAATGGCACAGCCTTACAATAATCAATTATTAATCGACAATGATATCGTCACTTTGAAGTTTTGGCAAGAATTATTTTTTTTGCTACAGGTTTATACGAAAATCCGTAATGACGGCTATGGAATTCTGTATCTGCGATTTAGGCGATAAAATAATAATTCAATTATCATTACATGCTGTGAATTTATCAAACAATAATCAATGTAACTTGATTAAAGACGCACATGCTTAACCTCGATAATCATATAAGGAATTAGAGCGTATTTGTGATGACATGTCTGGGCAGAAGCGTAGCAACGTGCATGTGCGTCCTGCTAGATACGTGTGGTTTGTCCTTATTGCCATCAGTGCCTCGCCAAAAATTTCTTCTTTCCTCTTGCAAAAGCAGCTGGGCTGACAGATTCTAGAAAGCCTATTAACCTCTTAAAATTAAAATTTGTCAAAAAAAAAAAAAAAACATTTATATACATTAGTAATTCTTCTAAAATCTCTTACTTTCTAAATTTAGGATGTTAAGAGATCTCTTAAAAGTCTCTTCTGTACAATCGGGAGGTTAGACTTAATATTCCCTTTAATATGTGAACAAAATTCAAACTACCGCTGCGATTATGCTACGGTGTATCAAAGTAAGCTACCATCTACTGATGTAGTATATACATACATACATAGTGAACTACTTATTTTCTTCCTCTATTTTGCACACGTTTTCCTAAAGTTGCTTTACATGAAGGGGCCACGGAGAAAGAACATAAAATGATAACGCCAATTGTTATGAGCCGCTGCATATAAATGATGGCGGGTGGTGGGGTTGGACCCCTCTAACCAACCCCATATATACGGCCTTGATAATAAAATATTCCTTAAAATGTTTCCATTATACCTAGCTTTGACTGCAGCAAAGTCAGTACTTGAAGTTTCACTTATGGTTTGACCTTTACTCTGCGGAATTTATCCGCGATATCTATTTATTTATTTTATAAATTCAGACGATAGCATATAGATTAAATCCATTTATATAACTACCGCTGAACAATAACACTTTACCTCACTGAATATTAAATGTTTAAATTGATAGAGGCTATACTGACCGAACATGTCTATGTGGTTAAAGCAGTCGCCAAGCCAAATTTTGAAGGCAAGATTCCTGATGGTCTTGGGGATATATGGAAATTTATTTCGGTAGGCAGCTACGAAGCATGTATGATTTTGTACAAAAATATTTCATCCATTTAAAGAGATGTAATAAAAAGAATACTCAGCCTTATAGGATATTCGAATGCACTTAGACAAAGCAGTGCACAAATAAGAAATTTTGTAAATTTCCTTAATGGTCGTTCCAACTGTTCAATTTTTCTTTTATAAAAAGGATTCCACACAGGAATCGCGTGTTCTAATAAATATCGTATTAGCGAATTGATCAATGAAATATGAGAAAAAGATGTTTTAAAAGATTTCCAGGTTCTAAAAATGAATATAAGCAATTTAAAAGATTTGCTAACAATGTAATTAATACGACTAGAAACCAAAAGTTTATCATCAAAAACGCCTTCAAAATCTTTAATTACAGAAACTCTCTTTTGCGACTGAAAGAAACTTGCTTACATTTAATTATATTTAATGGTAAATAATTTTGGACACACCATTTCTCAACCTTACTTATGTCTTCCTGCAACCGAGTACAGTCCTCCAGATTACTAATAATACCAAAAATTTTAGCATCGTTTGCGTAAAGGAGGCAATTGGAATGCAGATTTATCGAAAGGTCGTTTATATACATAGATCATAAAGATAAATGGGCCGAGCATAGTACCCTGAGGGACACCCGAAGTTTGTTTAATGGCAAGCGATTCAAATCCATTAATGACTATAACGCTGTGCCATCCATCTAAATATGATGCGTTTTTAGAAAAGCCTATGGAGGCTATTTAGTGAGTACCTTTTTGTGCTGAATCTAATCGAACGCCTTAGAGAAGTCTGTGTATATAAAGTCCACTTGCTTGCCCACATCCAATACAACCGCTACGATGTCTGTGAACGTAGTCAGGTTTGATGTTGTAAATCGTCCTGGAAAGAAATCGTGTTGATTTTGGTTAATAATATTGTTAGATTGAGGGAATAGTTGATTATATGTAAATTTTTCAATTATTAACGCCAAACTGTTTGAAATTTATATTGGCCTATAGTTAAAGATTAATTTGGGATCTCCTGATTTGAGTATTGGTGTAACGAAACACCCTTTCAGAATAATATAATATATAATATAATAATATATTTAGTTGTAGCATAAGTATGTGGATACTTGTGCTTACAGATGTAGGATGCCGCGCTGCTGAATGACGAGGCACAATTCCACTGAATCAAAGATACAGTCAGCTGGTTGACAGAAACTTGTGTTTATGGTTGAGATACGTTGTAGTAGAATATCTCCAGTGGGGTCAGGCTTCATTGGTTGAAAACCTTAGTTGACGTTCTAGTCCTTGAGATAGGATACAGACCCTACTAGTACGTAGGATGCAGATCCTACTTAGGAAACAGATTTGCAGGCGATGTGTCACACTTGTGAGGGCCTCTTAGTTGAATCTATTCCTCAAGTCCCGATGGTTTTCTTCTGACAGTTGTCCTGGAAACTGTGATGAAAAGGGTTTGAAATTAGTCCAGAATTATATTAATAATAAAGATGGAGGTGTTGAACAAACAGCGGTACTAGTAAAACACGGCAGGTCACTGTTCAATATATGTAATATTAATATTTTTATTAATATGCTTCTTTTTTCTTTTTAAAAGAGCTTTAAGTAAAAAGCAGAAATATAGCTCTGGTAAAAACAATATCAGGAACAATATTTTATACAGCAACGAAAACAATCTTATTAGTCTAGCGTTCTAAAACTGACTGCCTTTTTAAAATTAAAACAAAAACATTTTTCCTCTCAAGACAAAAATGCAAAAATTACCTCGCCCACAACACGCAAAGTAGGCGCTCAACTGGTTCCACAAACCTACAAATGTTGTTGCGATAGATTTTCCGAATTGCCAATCTCGAGCAAACTCGGAGCACGTCGGCGTTGCATTACAGATAAGCGTCAAAGTGGGGCCGACGTCGTCACAAGTGCATAAGATTAGAATCTTTTACTAGTACAACTATATCAAGGTACGAATTCACATTATATTAAGCGCAAAGGGAAAAAAGGAAAAATAAAGAAATCAATGAGGTAACATTTAAACACCAATAAAAGAAACTAAAAAACTAAAAATCAAAACAAATCATAAGTAGTTAAGTAACAATAATTTCACTCATCGCGTGACAGTATATCATCCAAGGGATATTACATATATACGTAGTAATGATGTGAAATGTGAGTTTTAATGAGAGTCTTAAATGCATTGACAGTTTGGGCACTGTGAACATTAACAGGTAGACTATTCCAAGAACGGGCCACCTGAACAGGGAACGAACGTTCCATAACTAATTAACTGAATCGCGGAGTTACAATATTATGAGTTCGTGGCTAAGAAGAGAGCTGGAAAAATTATCTAAGATATTTCGGCCGGTTATTTTTTAATATAATGGGTTAACAAACGGAGAAACATGGTCGAATCTTCACAGGTCATAAACAAATCGCACGTAGTCATTGAAAGCCACCTCCATCCTACGACTACACTCAATATCCAAGCTAGGAAATACATGACTTCCAAATGTGTAATAGGGCAATATCTGTGTAAGTACTAATTTCAACCTCATGTTTGTTCCCAGAATACTCGGCGAGAGCCATAACCTTCTTAACCCCGCATAAACCTTATTGAGAATTATACTAACGTTGTCGCAGCACATCATGATTTAGCTTAGAACAATTCCCAAATTAGTAATCCATCTAGCCCCCTGGATAGCAAAACAATTTAAGATTACCGGAGGTATATCGAAAACGCTTAAAGTACTATTGTAGAATGCTATACACTGTAATTTTGCAGGATTAAGTTGCAGTCCATTCAGAATCGACCACCTGTATATTCGACGTAGATCAGAGTTAAGTCGCTCAATACAATCCTCAAGCAGACCAATAGGCCTGCTTAGATAGATCTGCACATCGTCGGCATACATGTGTACCTTCACATTCTCTACAACCATAGGAAGGTCATTAATAAAGAGGCTAAATAATAATGGGACAATCACGGAGCCCTGCGGAACACTATATAATACAGGCTAAGCATATAAAAATTCATCACCAATCGTAGGATATATGATGCTGTTATTAAATGATATATTAAACAATTCACTAATAGGTTTCGCAATTGTCGAAGCAGATTTTTTATAAAATATATTGGGTATCCCATCAGGAACGGGGTTTTCATAAATATCAAATTGATTGATTACATTTGCTACACTTTTAGGCGTAACATGATATAATTGAATGGAGTTAACGTTGGAGTATGTAAATGAGTTGCGTAAATTATTGGTAACATGAGCTTGGAGAGAATCATGGGCGCCGCCAGGATTTTGTGTGAGATGGTGCATGTGGAAATAATTATTTATTTCAACAATGTTCCCAAAAGTTTTTCATGTTTCGTGTTTTTGTGAATGAGAATACTCGAATATCATTTTCAAAAACTTACATGACTGCACGCAACATTTGTTTCCAGATCTTCTCTTATTTGCTAATCGTGGAGCCCTTAATTATTGGCATTTTTGTTCTGAAAAATATTTTAACCCCTTAAAATTAGCCGTGGATTATGTTTTCTACTATAAAATTGGCTATCAGGTATTCTAATTCTAACATAACCTTGATTTTCAAACCTTTAATTTTTCAGTAATTTCTTAATAATTAACTACAAGCAAATATGCAGGGTGTTTCCCACTAGGAGGTCAATAGAGTAGGAGGAGATAGTACTCACCTAGACGAATCAAATATTATACGGCAGGGGGGGGGGTGCAATATCAACCGTTTAGGAGGTATAGGGTGATAAAGAAAAAGAGCTAACTTTTTCACAAAACACCCTGTATCTTAAAAACTACAGGGCGCATGGTCACAGTTAAGAGCTCATTGTATGCAGAACTTCATAGTCTTTTCCAATGATTGCTCAACCAGCCCCATACCACTCTCCCACCAAGAATTAAAGTTGTCTACAATAAAAAATTTTGATTTTCTTACCTTTTTTCTTTTTAATTTAACCTGTACTAATTTTGTAAAATGGTCATTAACATAATTTCCTTTTATAAAAACTGTAAACTGTAGACTCTCTTCTTTTAACTAACTTATTGCACCCTATGTGTTAACTGTAGCCGTTAGACATAGCCTATTCAGGTCACACCGAAATTAGACGATATTTTTTAAAATGACGTGCTAAGGGAACAAATTGTCGTTGAGAATAGGTTTGAAAATAGGTTTGAGAATAGTTTTAGACCTAATAAGTCTTAAAGGGCTTCAGATAGCACATTGGGTGTAATAGGTCACATTAAAGAGGAGAGTCTAAATTCCACAGCTTTTTATAAAAAAAAGTTTTGTTATGTTAGGTTAAATTAAAAACAAGTAAAAAAGCTAGAACTGGTCTAAGACCAATTCCTATGATACCCTAGATGAATGCCCGTATGAACTTTGTTTTGATTTTGTTTGATTTTTGAAGTGGTTTTTCGCTTATATTTCTAGAACGCTTTGTCGGACAGAAAAAATGATTATAACCAATTTATAGGATTTCATATTCTGAAGAAGTTTTTAGTACAATAAAAATGTCTTGGACTGATCGTTTTCACAGTATACGTAAAAAACCTAAATTTTTATATGGCAACACCAAAAAGGAGTTGCCCGATTTAGTCCATTTTTGAAATTTTATTTCGTAGTACAATGAAAACACCATGTACCAAATTTCAGATCTCTATATCAATGCGTTCTCAGGCAGTGTCCAAATATATAGTGGAAAACGAAAGTTTTGTATGGCAATCCCACGAAGGAGTTGCCCGATTTGTCTCATTTTCGAACTTAATTTTATTTTATTTTTTAAGTCCGTGCACAAAAGTTCAGATCTCTAAGTATACGCGTTCTCGAGTTATCGTGCGCACAGACGGACGGACAGACGGACGGACATGCAAAACTCAAAATAACTTATAATATTATTCCTGGGTGTCCAATCCATTTTGCTCTACCATCATTATTTCGGGGTGTTACAAACGGAATGACCAACTTAGTATACCCTATAGATTTCAATTAAGGTATAAAAAGGTAAGAAAATTCGAAATTATTAATTCTAGATGAGAGAGGGGTAAGATACAGGGTGTTTTGTGAAAAACTAGCTTTTTTTCTTAATCACCCTGTAACTCCTAAACGGTTGATATGCCGTCTACCCCTCGTGCCATACAATTTTGATTCGTCTAGGTGAGTACTATCACCTCCTGCTCTATTGACCTCCTAGTGGGAAACACCCTGTATTATTATGTGGAAATACCACAAAGACTATTTTCAAAAAAATATTCCACCAGACCCTATTCTACATTACGTGTTAACAAAATTTAAAATCATATCAACAAAAATTAATTATATACACCAATTGCAAATATGTATATCAATTGATAATAAAAAATGAAAGCGAAGTAAAAACACACTAAGTGTATGCTTAACTCAACTTATATTATTAGAACTACCGAGATTTCGTAGAATTTGTATATCTACAATTATAAAAATGTTTTTATTTAAAATAAATTAAAATATACTTACAAATTTAATACACAACTAACTGAAATAAATAATAATTTACTCAGCCCTTTTCCTAAAGAAATTACTAGAGACGAAACAAAAACCATAATCTTCTGTAAATAGAAATTATATATAAAATGCACAGTACTTGATTCTTGGGAATTGTAATAATTTTCTGCTTTCTAAATGAAAATATTGAAAATATTTATGTACATAGAAGCCGAAAAAAAACTATGTATATTCGTGAAAGCTCTTTTCAATATTTGTATGCATTTCATAAAAGCTCTCATTCATACTTTTCAATCCGTTGCAAAACAAAATAAAATTCTGATTTCACGAAAAAATTTATCACAGTTTCCGCTGATGCTCAGAAAGAACTTTTTAAAATCATCTTTTACTTTCATTAAGCGTATTCACATCGAATTTATAATCCGCGCAACGTAAAATGTGCTATCAAGGTCAAGGAAATTTCAGTTTGGCATCGTCGTTTTACCGATTTAATCTGAGAAAAATTTTGTAATTTTTCCATTTAAATTAATTTATTTTATTAATTTCATACAAGGTCAGATAAATTGCATCCTTGCAAATATGTTTTATGTCGTGCTATTTAAGTTTATTTAAAAATAAATTTGCTCATTCTAATCAGTTATATTCCGATATTCTTACTGTACCGCTGGAAATACGCTACATATATTTCTTGGTCGGGTCTTTGATTACACGAAATCCCTGATTAAACTATATCTTATAACCTCTTGGGATATTATTAATGAAGTTGATTTATTAAATTTATTTTTTTATTTTTGAGAAATCATAAAGATTTCCCTTAAAATATTTCTCTAGGTCTTTAATGCAACTCCACAAATTGTCCACAAATATGAACTCCCTACAAGAAAAAAGGTACACCATCTTTACGTTGCAAAAGATAGTAGTATTTTTGTTGTAGTTCCGCACATAGTTCGTTTATACTAGAACTCGTTACTAATCAGTTGCAGGGTATTCAATTTAACCTACAAACTTTAAATAAAGAAATTGGAAACTTAGTAAAATTTTTAAATTACCACAGGGAAAAGTTAGAAGAAGAGTTTTCCCTTATACTTCAGCAAATTTCAACTTGTTGCGACGTATGGAATATTGACTTGGTACTGCCCTGCTTAGTGAAGCGAATGACACACAAATCAACGAGTATATTCTGTGGAAGAATATTATAGAAGATTTATATTTATTCCTTATTTCTATGATAACATCATTGGAGAAACGTTTTTCTGCGTTCCTGCAGCTTCACTCCCCCGAAATGAAATTGTTAACAAAGCAAGAGTTCATAAAAATTGTTTCAAAAATTGTGGACTTCTATGGGACATCTTTGTTGGAAAACTTTATTGATGAAGTGACAATATGGTATGAAATTTGGGCGAAAAATAATTTATATACATCAAAAATTAAGTACATTAATTTATTAGAAAACGCCAAAGGTTTTAGCATATTGAGAAGAGTGAAGACTGCGACAAGATCAACTATATTCGAACAACGATTCTCGGGCTTATGTATGATAAGTCTGTTGTTAATGAAGATTTCGTAAGCGAAGTAGTATATAAGTTCTCAGAGAAGCCACGTATTTAATAAAAATTAAAGAAAAAAAGTTGTATCGTTTTAATTTTTAATGCTTCTCTAAATAAATTGATGAACATTTTTATGAAACAAAGGTGGTGCAACTGCACCACCTTGCACCATACTGCCGACGCCTATGGAGAGAATATACGGATTTAAAATGCCGCGCGAGCATTTCTCAAGTCTGCATGCCAAAATCTTCCAAATAATACTTATGTACATATATTAATTTCCAGATATTGTTTTTCGCGGAAACTATCGCTCTGGCAAATTACACCAATATGAACTACTAACCCATCTTGACTTTCTTAAAAGTTCCTCAATTGAACTAGTTGTCTATTGTTGGTCGTGCATTTTCTTAAGATTAGAAATTTGTATTAGTAAAACCCGCAAACTTTAATTTAGGGATACTAAAATAAATGCAGTTAATAATTCTCAACGGTAGCAAGAGTAGAATATAGGATATAAGATCACAGTTTGCAATACTTCTCTGAAAGTTATACGTAAATATTCCCTGCGTACTATTTAATTAGTACCCTTTTCTCTGAAACTTTTCTCATTATCATCCAGTAAATTTACTCCCAGTGACTTTATGTGTAATTACTGTATGTATTTAGGTCTAATGATTTTTCTAGTTACACTTGCAATTATCTCCTTCTAAGGAATACCACCGTACAAAGTTTGTACTCTAATTGATTTTTTTTCGATCGTTTATGCAATATACGCCATAATGAAAAAAAAATGATTATCGCTATATGTAGGTATATGCATGTAATTCACATAATCATCCTCAGAAAATCCTGAAATATTTAATTACAAAATAATGAAAAGTGCTGCCAGCGTGTAAGTATTTCAGTTATTAACATTGAATTAATTTGTTGGAATACATATATATATACATATATACGCCTGCAAGTATGCATAACTTGGTTTTTAATGACTCATGGACAGTTCTCTGCATCGTTTTTGATGATAATCACGCGTAATCATTTGCAGTGGTGTAATTTTTGGGTATTTGATTACTTCCACGCAATTAAAAATGTAAATCAGAGCCATTTCTCTGTTCAATGTGATGATTTCGTAAAATTATTCAGTTCGCATCCTGGAAAAATGCGATATGGTTAAATGATAAAAATTAAAAATGCAACTCATCCTGGTCGGCATATTTTACTAAAGTGAGTCTGTTGCTGAAGGTAAATACACATCCCGTGCAATTATGTGGAAGCAATTTGAATAAAATTAAAATACATTGCGAAGCATTTACCACTACAAAGAATTTATGCAAAAATTTCGCTATGTATCTGAATATGTACATAAAAAATTGAATTTTTTCTTTAATAAAAATATCTGAGAATATTCATGTTATAAATTCGGCGTTTTTATTTATATGTACACAGTAAAAAATTCAGTGAGATGAGAATCGCACAAATTTATTTCACTATTGTGGCACAAAACGTTTTATCTTATAATTTTATTTTGTAGGTTCATTCTATTGTCTCTCATGTTATATTCGTACTAGTAACAAGGCTAAATTTAAAAAAGAAAAGACCATAAATTTATCATTTTTTTTAAGGCAACACCAAAATGATATATGCTCTACTTTAATTCTCAGCTGATTAGTCTACTCTGAACATTCTTAAATAGTGAAATAGTGACATTTATAATAAACTTACATATAAAAATAAGAAAACTGATATTACTGTATGATATTATTACTCGCAAAACGCATGTTAAGACTATTTTTGTGGCTATTGCTATCTTAAATTATTAGAAACCATAGCCCGTTTACTGGTTTTTTGAGCGGTAAACCTTAGCAGACCAACATAATTCAAGCACAGGTGAGAGAGCACTGCAAAAGGCTACGGGTAAAACCTTGTCCTGCCAAGCAAATCACAAAAACCTTCTTTTAAATTAAGATTAAATCAAAATTACATTAAGGTTCAGTAGCATGCTGGCACCGACGGGATGGGGGGGGGGGTGATTCTTCCAGAGGGTCAGTCCTTTTTTAAGCCGCACCACCTTCACAAGTAATTTACTAACTTTCATGATATTTCAGGAGACTCAGAATATGAGCAAATGTATGATTGGTGAGGCTTTCATAATTTTTGATTCCCTGATTCCGTTAAGATCTCAAGTTGAAATTTTGGTATGTTTTAGTGGATAATGTAAGGTAGAATATAAAAAAAAATTAATAAAATTAAATGTACGTCTTTTTCTAAGATAGCTTGAAATCTTAACTTTCAAATGAGCCATATGTCTTTATTCTTGCATGAATAGCAAAACATATATGAATTTCTTAAGAAGACCAGGACCGCATTTTTTTGAAATTTTTAATTTGTTTTCTTTTTGTTTTTTTTTTTTTTTGTATTCATAAACCCTTCAAGTATGTAAAATTAAAAAAAAAATGTGATGGTCATGTCACATATATCGCACAACCAAATTGCATGCACTGACTTCCATATTGCGTTGACTTTCTGTCACACCGTATCGGTGCCATAATTCAAGGCTCTGAGTATTACTAACCCACGGGAATGTATATAGAATAGAAATAGAATAATTTCAAATGTATTTTGATGTATTTATATGCATTGATTTTTCGCGTGCACCCTGTCAGTGTAGACGCGTATCACGTCCAAAACACTGATTATGCATCGCTTTTTAGGTTTAGTTTTAAAATTTTGTAAAAACGGCACAAATTGCGTGGATTGTAAATAAATAAAGAAATGTGTTTCATTTTATTTCTCTGGATACTTAAAGGTGGGGGTACTGCATGCTACATATGAAATTAAAAGTCTATCGGATAATGTACTTTTTTCCTCATTCAGAAAACTTTCTCGGAAGTTTTTGTCGCTCGAACACCCATTTTCATGAACTTGGGTCACATACACCCCAGTTTCCACCCTAAAAGTATCCAGAAAAAATAAGTCGTCTTCTAAGAGTTGTAAGTGGTATTGAGCTGAGGTGAACAGTGCAACCTGTTTTCGGATCGGACAGTTAGAGCCGATCGAAGCTGCGACACATGTAATATCTGAGTTCGAATAGATTGAAGACTTAATACGTTTTGAACTGACTTTTAGGTATGATATCATAGAGATATATTAATAAAATTTACACAGTAAATAGCTAATGAAATGGGGAGGTTTTTAAAATAGGTTTTGGGTGCAAAAAGTTATGTGACTTATTTTGAACTTTGTGTAAGTTAAAAATTTGTTTTGGTTCAATAGTATGAGCTGCGAAATCAAATATTTTTGCATTTGATGGGCCTAACATTCATCTAAATTAAAAAAAGAAAAAGAAAAAAAATCAGCAAGTTATCTCAATTATTCAAGTCATTATGACCACAAGTGTGTTCAAATTAGCAGTTTGGTGATAAATCAAGAAAGAAAATCACAAGTCGAAAACTACGCAAAAGCGCATAACATACATGAGGGTGATTAGATACCCATCAATATCAGGCACCTAAATTTTGCTTTTGGACGTCACTTTTGGAGCTACCCTGTATATATATACCCTAGATGAAATTTCATAGGGTATTACGATTTGTCATTCCGAGTGTAATATCTGTGACACACAGCTAGTACAGAAAGGCGCGTATACAGAGGGGGGATCACGGGTGTTTTGACCCCCCTCCCCTCATTTTTTTAGGAATTTCTTTTGTTTTCATATTCTGTCGAAAGGTCATCTCATACCTATCACGGGAATGATAAGTAATTTTGGAATACATATTTATTTGAGTATTTGATTGTATAGAAAAAGGCATGCAATGCTTATAATGCTTAGCGTATAAATGAAAAGGCACACAATATCGAGTTTTAAAAGTGTGTTATTACCTGTGTTTTTTTTTCGCATATGGGTCCGAGTCAGTATCAGAAGTAAATTCAGCATTAAATTATTTCGATAGAGCGCTATGATTTAAAATATTCTTGACAAAATGCAAATTGTTTTTTTTTTCAATAATTCTTATGTCAAACATTGATCCAAAAATTTAACACTTTTTTATCTACATCTTTCATTATTCTAATGCAATATGATTGAAAATTTGTATGTTGCCAAAATATTTTAAATCATAGCGCTTTATCGCATTAACATACCGAAATTACTTCTGATCCCGACCCTAGCCTATAATGTGAAAAAGAACACATCTATTGCTTGTAAGAAATTGGTCAGCGATCATAAAAGTTTTTTTTACCTATCTGATTTTCTGACATAAAATCAGTGGCAGGACAACTTGTTGGGGATCTCGCAACAGGAGCAAACAAACTGACTTAACAAATTTTATTCTAGGGATCTTCCAGTAGAATCTTAGTTCCATGTAATCAATGAATAGCCACCCGTTGATTTTTCATAGCGATATTGATTCAAGCCTGAGTTGACCAAAATTTTTACGATTTTAGGAAAGAATTAAATTTTTCTTAGAAATTTACTTGCAAATTGCTCTTACGAATTTGAATGAGTAACTATTCACCGACAACGGTGAATTGATGAATTGATTCTTGTGGCTCACTCTTTCGGCTACAAGGCACAAGCATTCCATTTTCTTAGAATGATTTGACAATTTTTTTTAGATTTTTCATGCACTATTGGCGGCCGAATATGGTTCCAAAGGGTTATATTGATTTAGGTACCTTGGTTGGTCTGGGAGTCGCTATAGATATTTATGAGCGTTGGTATGCATACAATTAACAAAGTTCTAAATGTGACTTCTAACTGTTGAAGAGCTTCGCATAAGGATTAACAGTTTATCTGAAAAATAAAGGTGATAAAATTATTGAAATGGACATACTTCACAGACCCACTTTACTCACTAAAAGTATTTCCGATGATTTGTTGAAAAGCAAAACTTACTAAGTTTTTAAAGCTGTCAAATGAAACTATCATGCGATGTGTCACCTAGCATGATACAGCGAATACAATGGTAACCGAACTACGGTACCTATACTCGCTGTGTGTCAAAAGGTATAACATATAGATATAGATATAGGTATAACATATAGAAATTATGATGGAAGAGCAAAATGGATGCACACCACGCATAACATTAGAGCTTGTGTTCGAAAATGGGACATATTGGGGAACTCCATCGTAAGGTTGCTGAATAAATATTTCATTTTATACTAAATACATTTGGTCACTGCCTGAAACCCGTCGATGTATATTGTACAATGGGTTGTCATAAAAATGGTAAATGAAGTTTAAATAATTAACTAATCGGTAATGCCGTAGAAAAATTGATGTTTTTTATGTAGCTCGTTTTGTAAAAACAACACCGTTTTTCTAGCTTCGAGAAAATGTAGATTAATATTTTAAGCAATATGGCGGCAATTATTATGATCAAAATGAAAAAAATTATCAAATAACACTTATTTTTAATTTTTATTATTGTAATCAAAAATAACTCTTAATTTTCAATTTGTATTTTTTAGATAAAAATAATAAGTATTGTTAATTTGCATATTTTATAGCCGAAGATAACAATTATTTTTTATTTTTATTTTTTATTTTTATTTTTTATAGTCGAAAATAATAATTATTTTTTTATCAGAAATAAAAAACGATTTCCGATTTATATTTTTTTTTATCAATGTTAATAATTAAATTATAAATAATTTGCTATAATGATAATAATAAATACTTGATGATTTTAATTATTTAAGAGTATAAATAAAAACTATGTGTTGCTAGTAAATATTTTTGCAAAATATACCTTCAAATATTTGTTAATATGTTCGGTGTTTGGTTGATTGCGATATAGCAAATGATTTCTATTTTTGGCAAGAAAGTAAAAATCAAAAATTATTATTATCTTCGACTATAAAATTAAATATTAGAAATAATAATTATTTTTATTTAAAAAATAAAAACCGAAAATTAAAAATTCTTTTTGATTTAAATAATAAAAATCCAAAGAAATAATCTTAGAATGATTTTAATTTTAATACTGCATGAAAATAAGTTACTTTGTAGCCACTTGGAAGAACCTTCGTTTGGTATATGAGTTTTTCATTTGAAAAATCAGTAATAATAGTTATTTACGATCCATCCAATTTTACTTAGCCTATTTTTGACACCTACGAATCTATCCTTTATATGTCTTGCCTCGTGTTGGCAGTACATAACGGAATATATTTTAAGCACAGTTGCGACCAACACGAACTTTTCTCAACCAAGAGGAGGAAAAAGAGTGTAGAACAACGTAGGTACCAATTGTTCGTGGGAGGAATGTATGCCAGTCGATTTCCCTGGATTGTACTTAAGTTAAGTTCTTTAAATTCATTTGATTGTTAGTAATTTCTATTCTTTTATTTTCGGCTTCGTTCGTCGCTGAACATTCTCCCCCTCGTTGAATGCCTGCATTCAACTGATTCTTAAACTTTGTTATGCCACATTTGTGGTAGCGATTGAACGTGATCTTCCCATCGGCTCTCACATGGAGAAATACCTGGTATCGATCGGGAAGACTTATTGTCTTTGTTTGGCGTTTTGCCTTTCGTATGGCATGATAGGCTATACGTTCTGAAATGTGTCGCTATAGATATATGTTGATGCTCTCACGAGTGATGAACCATTGATGTGAGTTTTCAGAACGCATTCTGAGCTCATCAATGGTTGTTGTAGGTTTTACATATTTGAGCGAGTTCAACTGCCTCCCATTAATAAATGCTGGTTGAACTGGAGTCGATTTTGTATGTAGTGTGGTGACATATGCTGCGGAGTGCTGCTGCCTGGATCCCTGGTGTTCCTTGTACAGATACAGATGTGGACGGAGCATTGTCGTGAGGTGATTTTGGTAGCCCAGTCAATACATCACAGTCAGACTCCACGCAGAGATCCACCATACGCCTCCTGGGAGTAGAGAACCGCATGTTCTGAAGGATGTACAGGACATCTTCGTTATGGCTCTCGAAATTGGACATCTGAAATTATACTTTATTATTACCTTGAATATAAGCGGGGACAATCACCAAACAACATAAATGAGAAATGCCATAAAGACAGGAATATGCTTCGGATTCTCATATTAGACTGTTGCCACCGAGCTGGTTCGTTTTCTCTGGGAGCAGGCGACACATCTCTGTTATACGTCGCTGTAACGTTCTGTCCCGGTTCGCACCTGAACAACTCGTACCAATCCGGCAGTACCGGGGTAGACTTGTTGGATTACACCTAATGGCATGTGCTCGTTTCTTACTAAAACGACATCTACTTGTTTTATGTTATAGGTCCTGCATAGTAAATGCCGATCTTTGCAACTGGTTTAGTTACATTTACTCGGGGTTCAGGTGGATTCCCCATCAGTTGAGTAATTGTTGCACTGAGTTGTTTGGCACATGTAACATATTTATGTAGTCTGCTAGTAATGCTGCGTCTTGCATATAAAATCCAATATTTCTCACGACTTGTACTTAAGACTATAGGATGATTCGCCATGCAAAGTTTCTGAATATATCCTGTCAATCAAAAGTAGTGTCACGTGGTGGTGCTGTGGTAAAGTGTTTTTGCGTATATGATAACATAGAGTTGGTCAACCTCCCCTCTACTCGTATAAAGCCACTAGTGTCTATAAATGGATTTAGTTTAAGCAGCCTACTAGTACGAGACAATGTCTCATTGTGCATTAGATGACTGTAGTCTTCCTGGAAGGCTATTTGTTGTACTAGCTTTAGAATTGTTATTTCAGCAGCATTCCATCCAGTTCTGTTAAGGAAATTCGATCGTCTGTTCTATGAGTTTTGAGAATGTTGCATAAATCGTTGAACTATTGCTATTACTCGAATTAATCGTAAAATAGGAGAACACCTTAAGAGAATGTCATTCGTCAACTTAGTTAAAAAAGTAAAGCCAATCTTTTTACTTCTGAAATAACCATGTTAGCCCATGCCACCACAGATTCCTGTCAATTAAACTATACGTGGGGACACCTCTGGAGGCTAGATCAGCAGGAATGTGACTTGTTGAGATGTGCTGCTAATAGTCATACCTCATTGTGTCATGAATTTCTACGACACGGTTTGCTCCATAGGTCTCCCACCTTGATGGACGTTCCTTTATCCATTATAGCACGGTCATTGCATCGGTCCATGCGAATATGGGCACATGGTTGTTTTGATCAACCTTGCTAGAAGGAGTGCTCTATTTAACTCCAATCTAGGTATTGTGGTAGGTTTAGTGGGCGCTACTCTGGATTTTGCAGTAAGCAAGGTTGACCACTTTCCGTCAGTTCTTAAATACAAAACAGTAGTAGAAGCCTTTGCTGAAGCGTCGCAGAATCCATACAATTGTATGCGTGCATGGGTAGTATATTGGATCCATCTTGGAATTTTTAAAAATTGTAGCTGCTGAAGGATTCCCATTGTGCATGAGTGGCATCTGGAACTGTTGAATCCCCAGAACAGTAAGTAATCCATAGCGTTTGCACTAATATATTTACTGTAATGATGATGGGTGTAAGCCAACTAAGAGGATCATACAATGTTGCAATTTCAGATAGTTTCGCTTGGTTGACAACGTATTTGCATTTCCTTGACTGACCTTGAATGAAAAATATTCCTGTGCAGGATGCCATCTTAGTTCCAGTGTTTTAATTGATTCGTCGTCCACCGATGTTGATGCCCCCTTAACTTCGCGAAGATCTATTTTCTTAGATTGAACCCGCCCGCTTTCATCATGTTTAGTAATTCTACTTGAAGTCGTTTAGCATCTGTGATGATATCGGCTCCCGTTAACAAGTCGTCAACGTACAAGTCAGTGTGTGTGGCCTTTGAGGCTAGTGGCCTGGCCAGTTAGAACTCTCGTCTTCTGCTAACTGCTGAAGTACTCGCACAGCGAAGTACGGAGCAGATGAAGTACCAAATGTGATTGTCTTGAGTTCATAGTCTTGAATTTGCATAGTGCTGTGATATTGCCAAATTATTCGTTGGTATGTGCGTTGATCTAAGTGAATATAGACCATCCTATACATCCTCCCGATGTCTGTGTTCATTACTATTTTGTGTTTTCTCCAGTTGAGAAGTGTTGCGAATCATTTTGGTTGCAAAGGGGGACCCTTTAACATAAAATTGTTGATAGATTTTCCATTTGTTATTCTAGCCGAAGCGTCAAAGACTACTCTTAATTTTGTAGTAGTGCTTTCTTTAAAGACCGCGTGATGTAGAATGTAGTAATGTGGGTCATTGTCTATAGGAGGAGCTACTTCTTCCAACTCTAAATACTCCATATAAAAATTTAGACAATTCCTGTAATCCGTTTCTAACTCAGGATTCTTTAAAAATTGTCGTTGTAAAGACGAGAATCGTTTGAGAGCTTGTGGCCTTGACTGTCCTAATATAGGAGTTTCATTATTATTGAATGGTAATTTTCCGCTGTTCAATCGTTGATGTGTCATTTGAAATATTTTTTTACACTCTTCCCCTTCTGGTGTTAAAACAGGTTGTATTTGGAGTTCTTCAGCTCCCAAAATCGCTTGAGCTGTGCATCTAGATCGGCATCAGTAATTGTTGTTGTGCAAATCGTTGTGTTCTCATCTAGTGTATTGGTATTAGGTCGCAGTAGGACCCAGCCGAACATCGTGTTTATTGCTAATGTTCCTGTATCTGATCCTCGTTTAATGCCATCTTGAATTATCCTGGCATAGACCTTTGCTCCCAGTAGGGTGTCTATTTTACCAAATTTCCAATAAGTAGGATCTGCAAGCTGTATTCCTTGTAGATGTTGATGTTCCATTCTAGTAATCAATCTTGTCGGTAGACAAGTTGTAATACCCTTTATGACTACAAAGTCATCTTCTATTGTAGTTAGATTGGATCCGCACGAACTCAGTTGTAGTTTTGTTTGTTGATGGGCTGTGGCAGATCGACTAGTGTTTAAGCCCGTTTTTGTCACTGATGTCTCAGTGCGAGTAGCACCTAGTTTCTTACAGGCTGCCACTGTTATGAAAGAGGATTGAGATCCACTGTCTATAAGGCAGCGCAGAAGTGTAGTTTCAGCGAACCTACTTCTAGCTATTACTAACGCTTCAGATATTAATGCATGATGATCTTCTCTGACTACGACTGTTTGGGTAGTGTTTAACTCATTAACACAGTCAGTTAATTGTAACTTTTTAGGAAAATTGTCAGCTTGTTTGCTGTCAAAATGATTTGTTTGATTTTGTGCTGTCTGAATGATCGTATGAGCGACTCTAAATTTTCTGTGATATTGTTCTAGGTTGCTCCTTGTTGTTGTTATCGTGAAGTGTGGTGTGATGCCTTTGATTACATTTAAAATATTTATATTTACTAGTACATGCGTTTACAATATGATCCTGTGACAAACAATTGAGACAGCGTCCCGACATCTTAATGATTTTTCGTCTTGCTTCTGTATTTAGTTTGTTGTATTTTGAAAACTTTTGAACAAAGTGATTTACGTCACATGTTGGGCATCTGTTTCTTCTTACAGTGCGGTAAGTCAAAGTTTTTTATCTTGTTTGTGGTTTTGGTTGTGGTGCCTTAGTGACTAGTACATCTGCAATTGATTCTAATATTTTCAGACTTGTGTTCAAAAATATAAATAAATAGTGCTAGCGTTGGCAATTCTTGAGTTGCTCCCTGATCTTCTTTCCATAATTTTAAAGTCATGAACGGCAGTTTCTGTACTAGGAGGTGAAGTAGTAATACTTCCCATGAACATGTATCTACCCTTAAACTCTTCAGTTGTTATAGACATCCCTCTGTTGTATTAAGTAATGATTTAATTCCCTTGCTTGATTATATATTTTGTTTAGGCTGATTTAGTAAGGCTTTGAGTTGATGGTTCTTTTGTTTTCATACCGTTCCTTCAGCTTGCTCCAGGCTGGTGTATAATCCTGATTTGTTATGGGAGTATGTCTTAAGAACTTCTCGGCTTCACCAATTAAACATTTTTTTAAATGATATAGTGTTTGCGCTTGTGTTAGTCGAACATAATTGTAGACTAATGACACGAACAGATCATGAAATGATTGCCACCGATCATAATCCTCATTATTTGTAGGTAATGTAATCCTAGGCAATCAGGATTCTTGTTGAATAATTGTAGTCAACTGCGTTGAAGCAAATGTGTTGGGTTGTGATTGAATAATAGTTGAATATTTCCGTAAGCCTTCTACTAACTCGCTCATATATTCTGTGGATTTGAACTCAGATTTACCATAATTGTCTTCTTCCAGAAACGTACATATTTGATTCGTCTGGATCCAACTCAGCTAATGATTCATTGAGCGTTAAGTCAATTGCGCTATAATTCTCGCAGTCTTTTTTTTTAATCTGAAATTATTGCTTCGTACAATCCTTGAGTGCGTTTAGGTATTGCAGTTGTTTTTTCGTATTCTCAATAAATTTTTCTAGTCTGCTTCTCAATTCCTTTGCCTTTGTAAGTAATTCTTGTAGCGAGGTCATATTGCAGTTTGTGAGATCTAGTCTCGTTCGTAGGAGGAAAGCCGGTTTAAAAGGACAACTCAGATTTTCAAATATACAAATTTTTTATTCAAAAACTCAAAAATAATTCAATTTATCTCGCTTAACCTAGTATCACAATTCAGTTCATTTAAAAGAGAAATTCAAAACAAAAACTAACCTACAAACTAGTATAATTAAAAACTTCAAAAATAAAAAGAAATAAAGATAAGCAACTTAAAAATTCAAATGATAAAAAATGATGCGCCTTCTCACTTGTTATTAATTCTGAAAAAGAAGAAGAAGAAAATCTGAGCAACTGTCATCAAATTATATTTCAATATATATTAATTGATAAAAAATGCCTTTGTTGGTGCATGAGGGCACAAGGAAGTAAGCAGACACTCAGATTATCTCTGGTCAGAATTATCCTCCGTAATAGTACGTGAGGGCACAAGGAAGTGAAAAGATTCTATAGAAAATTCAGACATTCAGATTATCTCTGATCAGAATTATCTTCTGTGATGATGCGTGAGGGCACCAGGGTAGTAAAACGATTTATTAGAAAATCAGACACTCAGGTTATCCCTGATCAGACTTATCTTCCGTGTAAAAGGATACGAAGCTCAGGTTATCCCTGATCAGAATTATCTTCTGTATGATAGGATGCTCAGGTTATCCCTGATCAGAATTATCTTCTGTGGAAAACGTAGGAAGCACGATTCTTTATTACTCAGATTAGCTCTGATACAGATCAACTATGCCAAAAGAATGGTGCCATCTACTGAAATTCACCGGGTTTATATAGCCGCTGCAACCAGTTATGTCGTCTTGCCTCTTGGTGTTGCTCTAGCAACGATTGATGTGATGTCTGAATGTACCACATACAGCTGGTTGACATAATGTCATTTTCTGACATTGCCAATTGTAAATATAGGTGGAAAATGGTAAGTTTTGTTATATTTTGCGTTATTCTCTGGCTAATGAATTTGTTGATTTGTTTTTAGATGATTGAGCTGTATTTAATTATAGCTGTATAAATTGCAAACGTGTATTGCTCACGAAAATTTATTTAGCTTTACGCTAAAAGGAGCTGCTAGTGGTAATGCTGTTGGGACCAAATGCAAGATGCGTTGTTGGTTCAGATAAGTATTCTGTATTTTTGTACTTTTATCGTGATACTTTGTGTTTCTTTTATTTTATATTTTAGGAAATATGTATACTCATCAACGAAGAAAAGCACCGGGGGAATTGACACGCTGGTAGAATATTCATCGTGGGATGACAACATATCTATAGGACTGAGGACTGAACACAGTTATTTATGTATTGTGTAACGGTGATGGATGTAAGTGTAGATTGGTACTGTTCTGGAAATTGATGCTTGCTTTGTTCAAGTGAACTTAAGAATCTAATTTGGATTGAACCACCAAAAAATACTTACATATATGTACGTAGGTAATGTATGCCAGTCGATTTGCCTGGCTTGTACTTAAGTTAAGTACTTTAAATTAATTTGATTCTTAGTAATTCCTTTTCTTTTCTTTTCAGCTGCGTTCGTCGCTGAACAGGCGCACATGACTCAAAAATACGAAAAAATAAGTTATCTTGCTTTTGCAGTATTCCGAGGATGAATACTTTGAAAACAATTAGTTCTAGACGTTTTTATTGTACTAAAAAATCCCTCAGAATATAAAATCCTATGAAATTAGTTATTATAATTTGTACTGTCCTAAAAATAGAAGCAAAAAACAGCTGTAGCAATCAAACTTGCATAGAGGAATGACCATACCCTGGACAATTTGATAAATTTGAGGAGCGAATATACACTGGAAAAAAGATTAGTTTCTTTACTCCAACCAATTTGTTTCATCGTCAAATAATATCAGTTGATTTTCAACTTACGAATCGTATTCATTAAGAAAATTTATCGACATTGGTTGATTTAGATAAGTTTCTTTTGTCATAGCATTTGTGAATTCGACAAGTATTTGTTAATGTTAGCTTTGACGATTTTTGGAATTCCGTCTCAGAAAATCTTTTGATTTTTCAACGAATTTTTTTGTGGAATTAACTGATTTTTAGACCATAATAAAATTCGAAAAAATAGAAATATCAGTTAAATCATGAAAAACATGATACATGTCTTGAATGATGCATTATGAGACTCTGAACATATTGTATTAACAATGTTTATTTCTATTAAGGGGGGGGGGGGGGGGGAGCTTTGGCGATCGGATGTATTTTGACCGATTTTTTGGGTGAAAAAGTGGACTTTCTTACCGTTCGTAATTGTGCAGAATTAGTGCATCGAGGAAAATAACTTCCTCCGAGAAAAATGTTTACAATAGAGCAGTAATGCACCTGAAAGGAAAAACGACAAAAATATATTCGAAATGTAGTAACTGGGGTGTATGTGACCCAAGTGCATGAAAACGGGATTTTAGCAGCAAAAACATCTCGAGAAAGTTTTCTGAATCGAGAAAAATTTATACCAACCGATAATACTTGGAACATGCCATATTGGAACCACCTCCCCGCAGGGGCTCTTACCCCAACCTTAAAAAAATCCTCAGGGAAAAGTTTCTTCTACGAATTAGTATTTAGCTGAGGCGAACAGTCAAACCAGTTTCCGAGAGCTCCAGGCCATATCGAATTAGAGCCGATCCAAGGTACAAAAAAATTTAGTATCTTAGTTCGAATTGAAATAAAGGAAATACTAAAAAAGTGACTATGGAGATCGAAAGATCTTCAAAAATAAAGAATGGTATTACATAGTTTTTTTTTTTTTTTAATTGAAATATATGCAGAGTCCTCCGGGTGGTGAAGTTGTGATCTAGTACATTTTGGTTAATATTGGATGAATGTTTACTTAAGTGGCAATTTTCAGATCGCGTTGAAACTTTTTATAATTAATAATTAGGTTGAAAGTTACGTGCCTTGGCAACACACTCGATATTTTTTCACAATTTTTATATGCTTCTTCTGCTTCTGTTTGTTAAATTTTGAAAAAGACAGTCAAAACTTACTGGTATACCACTGGTCATCGGCATTGTATTATTTATTTAAGCCTAGTGTTGAGTTCGGATAAAGTAAAATTTAATGGTGTCTCCAAATATTTCACATTAAAATCGCTGATAAAATTTGGACGTACGTTAAGTTGGAGAAAGCAAAGTAAATCACTTCTAAATTTTGATAGCACAAATGTAATCCTTAATTTAATTTATAAAGTTTTACAGCAATAAATATGTCAAAATTTTTAGTGAGCAGTAAAAATGAAAGAAACATACCTCTGCAGGATACTTTACTTTTAAGTAGAATTAATCATTTATAGCCCCTCTGGCGACAACTAACAATAATTATATTTTGCGCTCCGTCTGCACCTTGACAAGCTCAGGAAAAGGGATCTGATGTAATTATGACCCTTTCAGGAAAGTATGTAGCAGAAATATATACATAAGGTAGACTAAAGCAGGTAGTAAGACAGAAGAGAAACAAGATACGGGCAGTCTGTTTGAAGTAGTTGCGAAAAAAGACAAATAAAGTTGTTTCATTTGTGTTTACTCTCATTTTATTTTTATCTTACAATAAAATGCTTCGTGCATCAAAATGCCTAGTGTGTGGAGATTTTTCAGTGCCACCTATTTTATAAAGAGGAAACATATTTGTCACATATTCATAATAATGTCACACTTTACTCAAACTTGATAGTAGGTGTAATGCTCTAAGTAGATGTAGAATATCCACTTACTATAGTTTAAAACTTTTTATACAACCTTTAAAGCAGTTTCCTAATTTGTCGTATTTCTGGCGATTATTCACTTCAAAATCATTTCGGTCATTTTGTGGTTAATTTAAATATGTGGACAATTTCGCATAGAACTCCAATTAAAAAAGTGGGGACATTCAAATAATACTTTGATGTTGCACACGCATAGGTGCTGCATTGACCAGTTTTTAGCTTTAAATGTGTTTCAGCTATAGATAAAATTAATTCGCTTGTCGTTTGCATTGGTTTAGCACGTGTAAGCTTAATTTTCATTTCATTTTAAGTTAATTGGAATGTTTTATTATGTACTATACACCAGTTTTAATACTTGTATTTTATGTAGAGCGTAAGATATACTGAAATTCCTATACAGTTTTGTTCTTGTATGGGCTAGTTTGTGTAGTGTGTCAGAACAATTAAAGAGAATAAAAATCCCTCGTGTGAATAGATCTAGTTCTGGTTATATTTAAATTAAATCGAGTTAAGGAGGTTTTCAACAAATGTATATACGTAATGTACCTAGTTTTACTTTTATAAATTATTGAATGACATATTTCACTATATTTTAATATAAAATTTTAAATCTTTCTTTTTTAAGAGTTTTATTTAAATCTACAATCCTATACGCATCACTGCTACAGCTTCAAGGAACTATGATGTAAATTACTCACCTTATTTAGGTAAGTAAAAAATTTTGAATTAAAAATGTTCTTATTTAATTAAAAAGGAGATATCCTTAGGAATTATTGATTAATATTGAGCGGAATAGACCAATCCATTACACTTCTTCATTAAATTTCCACGTTTATGTTCAAACCCAAATACAATCAAGGACTGGGAATCTTGGCGCAGTGCCTTTCGACCAGAATTAAGGACATCTTTGCTTCTTATCGTACGATTTAAACTCTTCCAAATGGAAAACGAGCGGAATTCTATCCGAAATGCTTAATGGGAAACTCACTATGGTCATTGTTGAAATTCCGTAAGCTTTGAAACGGTTAGCAGTAAGTAAATTTTGCTAATAAAAAAATTCATTAACACTCAAAAAAATTTCCAACATGTGTTTGTTTTTTACGTTTAAGATTAAGAATAAATATTTTTAACTACTAGAATTGGTATGGATTTTGATTTCGGCTTTCCTTTTTGCATGTAGTCTCATCGATATTTACATCGATGTACTAAACGCACGCATACTGCCTTTTACGAAAACAAAAATAGCTTGACTGGTCACCCATATGCTCTTTTCCTCTAACAGAAAGGAACGAGGTCTTCCCGAACCATACCCATCTGTTTTACTAATAAAATATATAGGAGTACCTACAAAATTAGTTCTTGTGCGAATTGTAGTAGCTTTTTAATAAAATGGATACATTAAATATAGAGGACATGGTAATATTGAGTGCTGATAATGAAAATGTCGTAACCCCTATGGAAGGTTGCACTCTCGGTAAAAAAGGAGAGCTCGTATAACCCGTTTGTAAGCAATGTGATGAAATTGAGAAAATATGAAAACTGTGACGATGCATTTTGTTGGCGAGCTCCCGGCAAGATTTCCAAAAATAAAAAAAGCAGGCTTAAGCCTCGTTTTCATCCTTAAGGTAATTCAATCAACTAAGTGAAACCATTTCTCTTCTCATCTTTTCCATTGACTTTCAAAATGGTGCTATACTACTCTAATTTCTTTAGAAAACTCACTTAAGCCGAACGAAAGTTCGAACATGTACTTTTCACTTAACATTTGACTCGAATATGAACTATTATGTTCGGAAATATTAAAGTGTCAGATAATCAGCTGCTTTTTGACAGACGGTTAAACTATGACTGCAAAAGTTATTTCTCAAAGCCATTCCAATGGAAAATACGAAATATATTGATTACAGCAAGCTCATAATTGCTGTAAGGAATGAAGAAAAATTATGGAATCCTGCGTTATCCAAGTATAAAGATATCCTATTCCGGAATGAGCGATGGAAGCAAATTTCAGTACTGATTATGGGCGAAGAGTTCGCCGCGCCGGGTAAGCAAATTCGGTAATTTATTTAGAGAACAGAATTTAAAAAGAGCATATTTTTGTAGACCTTCAAGCAGAATGGAAACGGTTATGTGAAAAATATGGGCGTGAAAAAAAGAAATTAGAGAAAAGTGGCAAAAGTGGATCAGCGGGTGGAATTACTTCCAAGTGGGAGCATTTTGAAGAAATGCGGTTCTTCAGGCTATTTTGAAGATTCGAAGGGCATAGTTTGAAGTGTTAGTAGCATAAATAAATAAATAACAGATATAGAATCGACTAACGAAGAGTTTACCCCCAATTTTGCAATGTACTTTTATTAAAATAAGCTCTTACTTGACTATGAATAGTTGGATGCTGACAAAATTGGGAGTTAGTCAATTCTATATACATATTTATTTATTTATGCACGTGTAATTTTTTTGTTTAAGGTGCCCAAGATCTTTTTTTATCATACATACCTTAAGTATCTTTGTTTTTTTACGTGTTTTTATTATACATGGAGTATATTTTTTTTTTTTTAATAAAATGATTAAATTTAGTCTTTTATTTTTTATTGAATTTATTTCATACAATGTGATTTTTCAGCTAACAACCAACTTCAATGTCATGGGGTAATAGGATTGCTCACAATCCAATCTGCTAAAATGCCCTTATTTCGCAAAGCTTCTTGAGTTGCCTTATCAGAGCCAAATTGCACAATATTTAAAGCAGAATCGCTTTCCATATCGAGCCAAATACCGAAAGCGTAACTAAGGCTGCTGCAGCTGTCTCCACTTGCAAGATACCTAGCAATAAATATCAAATATGATTTCATTAAAAGATATTTTCTTTCAGCAATAAGCAATACCTTGATGTCAACAAGAGCCTCAGCTCTGCTGGCAGTGGTGTTCGGAAGCTTGATTTCGATATGCTGTTACGTACCAATAAAAACAATCTTTCAAACTGTACCTACTTTAGTCAATCGAGTTTAATTGAAAAACTTCTCATTGTCATCCCTTATTTCTTTAAAAAGATTAAAGTAGTCTCCTTGTAGTACTTTGTTTTGATAGATGGGATTAACCCAAAACTGTTGCGGTTTATAAGGCCTCCGGCGAGTTCGCCCTACAGACACTACGTTGTTTAGTGTAGGAATTGTGCGCTTTTGTTTTTTTAATATTTTTGTAATTTGATTCTGTGCTAATAATACTCCTATAACAGTTAAAACAAATTAGAAGTTCTCCATTATTTTTCACCTTGAAACGTGTCAAATGGCAATATGCCAGAATGGCAAAAGTTCGAAATTTGCAATAGAATTTTCGAAGATACGTGGTACTACAAAATCATCTTATTATCTTTTATTAAAGTTTTGGTTGAATTAGAGTTTTTAACTTTATTTTTGTACAAATATTGACAGAAACAGCAATAAATACAAGACACAAAGCGTAATTTCTTCTAAATTGCATTAAATTTTTTAAAAAATTATTACCTAAATGCATTTATTTGTGTAAGCCATTGTACTGTTCGATATTACAAAGTGAACATGAATTAGAATTGCGAACAAATTAAGAGTTAAAATTTGTATATAACTTAAGGATGAAAACGAGGCTTTAGACAAACGTATCAGCATGAGAATTGGCATGATTTTTGAAAAATCACGGTTCGACATAAGGTAAGAAGAATTTTAAGTTTTTTTTTTTTTTTTTGCTTCAGGCTCGTACTATCCGATTGCTGAAATCCGGTTATCAGGATAACCCGGATCCGCATAATCATCATGTATAACAATATAAAATCAACGATGCCTCGATTTGATAACGTAACCAAAGGGTAAGTCAGCAATGCCTTGCTCCAATATAAAATCAACGATACTTCGAACTGATGTATGAAAGACTTCAATTTTTTCTGAGAAATTTATTGGTATTTTTCTCCTTATAATTTTTATGAATTATTTGAGGCCGACAACGGGTGCTTGAGACGTAAGAGTGTAGACGCCTAATAAGCAATAGGCATTAATTCTTTTTAGAAATTTACAAAAAATATTTCGATAAAGTTTTATTTACTCAAAATGGTCGACAGGAGTTATTTTCAGATGTACGCATACAAGCGCATAAAAATTGTAAAGAAAAAAATGTCCACTAAATTTCTCAGAACATATTTATGACTTCCAGATCTCAGGTCGAAGCATCGTTTATTTTATATTGGAGCAAGGTATTGCTGAGTTACCCTTTGGTTACGATATCAAGTCGAGGCGTCATCGATTTTATATTCGAGCGAAGCGTTACCGATTTGTGTTCCACATGGCCAAGCTTTGCATATAGGTTATTATATTGTCTCAGGTATATCATGGACTGCTTCATTTTCTACTTCATATGGCACCAATTTTATCGGAACGTGTGTGACATTTATATTAAATTCAAATTTCATTCTCGCTTTAATATTCATATTACAACTTCAACAAATTGCAAATACATTCGCAATTATTACTATTATTGGAATCTTGAATTATTCATCGGCGCCCGGAACTAAAGAACATATTATATGTAGTTATAAAAATCACAACTACACCACATTTTGGAGGAAAAGTTGTTAGTCGCTATTGACTGGACTGGATCCATAATGTGAAATTATCGAACATTTGACCAAAACACGAATTTTATTTGTTGTCATTTGATTTGAAAATAATGCAAAATTTTGATTAAGTAGATTCTAAGAATTGCAGACTATATGTAAAATATAGGGGTGGTAACCTCATGGTATGGAGGTGTTCTTTCGCTTGGGGAATATGTCCCCTTTTTCAAATCGAAGGAATCATGAATAGATTCAATTATAGAAGTATTCATATTGATTGATTGATAGTCATATTTTATATTTAAAGGTTTTATTTTATTTTATCGGACTTTCTTATATTATACAGATTACATAATATTCCTGATTTATAAATTACGCTAACAAAATTTTCCTTCTAACTTAAGAAGATACCTTGGCGCGATGGTGCCAAAACATGTGAAATTTAATCCCATTAATGCCCTACGGGAAAAATACAAGGGTCAAATATTAATTGGGTAATGGTCATTATTGTGGGAAACTCGTGCCAGTGCAGAACAATAATTACAATAATTAATACCTTCCAAACAATTGATATTATTCAATATATAAGAATTTTTTTGTTAAAATTAATCAATTACTTAACTATTGATGGTATGAAACTATGCCGGTATGAACACCACATTCACATCAAATGGTAGCTTAATTTACACATATGACATTAAGAATATTTCAATTAATCCTTGTTTTTAGTTAGTAAAATTTATTGCAATAAGTTCAACGAAAGGAATTAAGTCGGATTATTTATTGAAATTTTAGCACAATAATTATATGTAAAATTTTTCTATTACTTAAAGCTAAGTAACGAGTATATGAATTGCATAAACAGGATTAGAATTACAGTTTAGTATTATCGCTTAATTTATAATAGTTTATGTAATACTTAACAATGAAATAAAGTAATTGGATGAGTAACCGAATGATAATTATTTTCGCTGTACTAATTAACCTGAATATTTAATACTGCTTTCATTTGTTCATAATACACGTTATATAGTGGCAGAAAATTCTATTTGAAGTTTGAGCCAATATATAAACTTGGTCTAGTCGTGAATTTTTCATAAACTCTTGTTTTTCGTTTTTGTTTTTTTTTTTTTTAAGTGACTTAAGGGTCATTCCGAAGCTGGATGTAGGCTGAGTTTATGAACGCATTCAACATTCGATTCGCAGTAGTTCTATAAGAGGACGAATCGATGAAGTTGGTTGTATTCATAAATTTAGAATCTTGAGTGATTTCATCTAGAATTACTTAGTCAACAATTTTTCAGCGATTACATCCAGATTTTTAGTACTGTTTCCACTTTACACCTTGTAAATTTCTTGATATACACCCTATCAAGGCGAGATTTATCTCAGGTGATAGCAAACCGCCTAAGCTTTGCAATTAATGTCCAACCAGCCCTACTGTCATCTTCAATCTTAAGTTGTAGTACGTCAAAGTCCAAAAATTCGAAAAAAAACATCCTATTTTTTTTCAAATTTTAACGATTTTCCCGCCAAAATACATGATAAATATACAGTTTATTTATAAGATTTAGAAACCCCGGAATGTTATCTTTAATTTGACTATGCACACGTACCTACCTAAATGCAACCGTTTTTGAGATATTCCCGTTTCTATGATTCATAAATTCATGAATTTTTTGCTAATTTGTGTGGATTGCATAAATTAGACGCGATTGCTATTGTTATTAGCAAAATTAATGAAATTATGCATCATAAAAACGAGAATATCTCAAAAACTGTAGCATTTAGATAGGTAGTATCAAATGAAAGGTAACATTCGGAGGTCACACCAATTGCCCATATAAATACTTTTTATAAAATGTATGTGTGAACTATATGGTGGCAAGATAACTCATTGCGCTTTGAAATTGGGTGATTGTTCCCCCTTTTTTGCCTGGCGGCATATGGATAAACCAAGTAAAAATTACATGAAGGAGATTTCTCGTCTAACAGACTGTAATTTATTGAAAATAATTTCAATAAATTTACAAAATGCATTTTAAGTGCAAAAAATTATTGAACTTTTCGACCCAGCGATCAGAGAGGTCTCATCGGTATGGTTATCTCTGATCGCCTACCATAGAAGTTCAATGTTGGAGGTCACACCAATTGCCCATATAAATACCAAAAAAAGGGGGAACAATCACCCAATTTTAAAGCGCAATGAGTTATCTTGCCACCATATAGTTCACACATACATTTTATAAAAAGTATTTATATGGGCAATTGGTGTGACCTCCAACATTGAACTTCTATGGTAGGCGATCAGAGGTAACCATACCGATGAGACCTCTCTGATCGCTGGGTCGAAAAGTTCAATAATTTTTTTGCGCTTAAAATGCATTTTGTAAATTTATTGAAATTATTTTCAATAAATTTCAGTCTGTTAGACGAGAAATCTCCTTCATGCAACATTCGGAGGTCTCGAAATCGTGCAAGAAAGTGCTATCCTTATCTTGCCTTTTAGCGGGAAAATCGTTGAAATTGAAAAACAAATTGTAAAATTTTCTAATTTTTTGATTTTGACGTCCTATAACTGCCACCGGAAAGGGAACAGAGAGGTGGTTGTACATTTGTTGGAAACCGTAGAGGGTTTACTATCACCTGAGATGCAAGTCACCTTCATAGGGTGTATAACAAGAAAGTTACACGAAAGTTACATGGTATTAGGATAGAAAGAACAAAAATCATATAACCCCCTTACCGCCCTCACCTTGCATTTTCCGACTCTCCTCCCATACGATTTTTTTTCTCGAAATTGAGTGAGGAATCCGGTTTATAAAGGAAATGCGGTACGTATGGGACACCCTTCATATACATAGATGAGACATTAATTTATAAACTAAAACAAAAAAAAAAAAGTTTTAATCTTTTTTAAACTAATGAATTTTTACATACATATTTAATTCTTCAAAAAATCAATGAACAAAACATAAATATTTCTCTTCATGCCTCCTCCAAACCAGTAAAATTTTTACACTTGAAAAATGCGTATTCCATACATATAGGCTTGGCACATGTAATAACAGCAGTATTTAGTCTTCCTTTCTTTGGATTTAGGACAATCTCCGCATCTTACATATCTCTTAAGTATTTTGTCATTCACTGGTGATGATGATTCACCCAGGTGTTGTGCGATTCTTTTCCGAGTCACCTTGGGAAGATAAACGTTTTGTTTTCTCACTTACATTAAAGTGCGATAATCTTCTAAGCATTATGTTTTTAACGAAAATGTAATTAGTAAAATGTAGAAAATAAAATATATTAAAAAAACTTCCATTAAAATAAATTGCACTAGAAGTCTCCGCCTGGCCAATGCTTCGTAGTTGTAGAGCAAGTGCTCCGTGGTTTCGTGATCATCCTGACAAAAGCGGCAGGATGAAGTTTCAGCCAAGCCTAGCTTGTTTAGGTGATGCTTTAAGTGGCATTGGCCTGAGATGAGCTCAGTAATCATTTTGAACTGTGTTCTTCTAAGGAGAAGGAGTTCTTTTGTTTTTTCGTTAGAGGTATTGAAAATTTTTTTTTTGGGGTATCACTAAAAATATAGCAAAAAGAAATTTCGCAAACATAATATGTCGCTTTTGTCAAAATCTGCAAAATGTCGCCTAATTTCTAATCGAATATTATAGATTCGCCAAAAGGAAATAACGACCATAAAAACACCTACCTTCGTTTAAAATGTCGTCAATCTTTAGGACTAGATGAAACAATTAAAACTCGTTTAATTTTGCAAATTGAAGATTTTATTAGATTTTTAAAGCAAAATTAGAATTTAATTTATATTCAATGAATATGGTCTCGATTTTTCAAACTTCTTATCCCTAACAACTTTGATTATGTTTCTCTTTCTAAATATTTATCCTGTTTCTTTATAACTTCTCTCTCCTGCACTTTTTCAACTTTTGCTTTATACAATCCAATATGAGGTTTTCCAGCAATGAGTTCAGATCTTGCCAAGCCTCCACGTTATTTTGTGTCTTGGGCAAACTACAAGCGAATTGATCGGATATTGACCAAAAACTGGTGAATATAATGGTAAGCGAGATTTCAATGTTCTAGCCTGCGATCTATTTCTGGATGATCTGCAAATATAATTCTTCTCAAACCATGTGATTACATTTGTAGAATAAGCAAATTTCATTATTATCATCGAAAACAGTTAAGTATGCAACAAATTAAGTTTCAGCTTCTCCTTTGGCCAGACCATCAGCAATTTCATTGTCTGTGTGGCTCTCATGTCCAGGTACCCACATGAGGATAACTTTGTTTCTCCTTGATAAGTTTTTGAGGGTTTGTAAACATTTCCAGACTATCCCTGACTTGACAGTGTAGGACTTTATGGCCAATACCTTGGCTTGGAGTACGGTAGGGGTAGAGCCCAGAGCATTTGATATATGGCATTGGGGGCCGTATATGGCCAGTCCGACTCCACTGTTCATTTTTGAACCGTCTGTATACCACACCATCGATCCTTGTTGGAAGGACGGTTTGGTGGAACGCCATTGTTGTCGATCTCCCAGAACCACTTGGAATGTTCTTACAAAATCCACCCTGGGTGTGATTATATTAGATATTGTCGTCATTTGCTCGAAGCATATCTGTTTCTCCTGTTGCAAATGTAGAGATTTAGTAAGGCTTCCATGGCTGCTGTAGGACAGATTCTCATGGCACCTATTCCTAGATAGCCAAGCCACTGAGTTCTTTGAAGCAGAGCCTTAGCCGTCTTTTGATTAGTTTTTGGCCACCATGCGGGGGCGCTTAGGTGATCATGGGTCTAACAACCGAGATGTACATCCAGTATATCATTTTCGGTTTCAGATTCCATGTTCTGCCAAGGAAGCGACGACAAGTGTAGACTCATTCACTCACTCTGGACAGATGTGAATTCCAGGTACGTTTCTTATCTAACCTAACTCTAAATAAGAAATTCCACCTGGAATTCGCATCTGTCCAACTAGCCTGAATTACTTAGACTTCTAATGGGTCCACTGTGCCCCTAGACCCCATGGGATAACCTTTTCAAGCCGCCCCACATCCATATTGCTTCTCTTATGGAGACTATCAGAAATCAAAGCCAAGCTTAAATTGCGAACAAAAATCACGACGCGTAGTTTGAGATTTGTAATTTTCTCAGTAAATTAGCATTTATAGGTGCCATATTGAGTACGCCATAATTTATCGTCATAGGCCATCGCTTACTGTTCCGAGAGATGTTGTATGTATGCTCAATTCGTCAGCGATGTCTATACGCAGTACTAATTTATTTATTTATATATGACCCCAACGTTAACTCTTTTTAAAAGCCAAACTAACAACTATTTATATTTGGACGTGTTCTTTTGAAAGCATGCGGAACTTGCGGCTTATTCTTTCGAACTGTGCCTACAGATCAACGGATGTCAGAGAAAATGGAACATAAGTAAATCAATTATCACATGTCACGTTTCTCCTTGTTTTTTAAAAAGGCTGTCCTAATGGATCTATGACGTCAAATGCCTTATTACTAAGCGAGTATTGTCCAGGTGGCTGCTTTCCTGTATAAAATTCTAGTTTTAGTATATAATATGTTTTAGCATCGACTAATGCGTAGATATATTTTAATCCCATACTTAGCCGGTCTATTTGGAATATATACACGAAACGCACATCGTGCTCGAAATAATAAGAGCATTTCATCGATTTTCAAGTTTTTAATAGGAACGTAGGCCATTTCTCACTTTACGAAAAACTGAGCAAAGATATCTAAAATTGGAGCCAAATTATCGGATTTTTTTCTTTGATACCTTGTACTTTTATCATCAAATCTGATACGGTACTGTAGAAAATAAAATAGTTGTAAGGACATCGTGGTTCTAAAAATTTCGACGCCAGTACCATCTGCATGCCATAAATCATTGAGATTTTTTCAATTCGAGCGATTAAGACCTGCTCGATAAAAGTTATTTCTTTCATATGATACTGCTCTCTTCCTTCTTGACATGTCATCTGCTTCTATCTGATATGCCGATTAATATATATGAGTGTATCATTAAACACACTATCACTTAGGAAAAAATGCCAGCATTTATTTTCTGATTTGGCGAGTCTTTACGCCAGGAGCATCAATAATTATATTTTCGGAGCAAATACGGACGTATACATATATATATATGTCTGAGGACAGGCTTTCAGCCATTTTGTTCCATCTTTAGAAATAAAAACAACAATACGGGTATCTCGGAGGAAACTGACTGTTCAGTAGAATTTCCTACATCCTCAAAGCTTTCTAGACTTGCATTTTGCTCTGAATCAGTTTCCTCGCTGCCCTGAGAACAATTATCACTCTTCACTTCCAGCATGATCTAAATTCTCGTCCGAAATCTCGTCTAATAGAAGATCCTGAATTTGCCGGAGTTCCTTGGCATTGGATATTTTATTACAATAACTCAAATATATTATTATAAAAAATAACCAAATAAATTTTGACACAAAATACATAACCCGACTACGAGGTCGGGTATTACATACCCGGAACAGGTTTCTACACATATAGCTTCCGTCACAGTCAGCACAACACTGATTAGACGAGGGCGTTATCTTCCCGGCACACTGTGCTCCAGCTACTGAGAGAGCCGTGTTCCAGAAACCATTCGTTCAATGCATAAAGTTTGTTTCTAATATGGCTGGGTATAAGATACCCGACCTCACTCATGCCGGGTTAAGGTTTCGATACCTAGGGTTTGGATACAAAGAAAATGGTTTTTAGAATAGAATGGTGGAAAGGGTCAGGATACGATGCATCGTTTCGGCGATATGGTAATTTTGTGATTTTGGTACTTCTTTCAGAATTGCGTACATGTACGCCAGATAATAAATTCGAAATAAGCGGCACTACACCGAATTCCGAAAAAAGCGTGGCGGGTAACTGGAATAATGAACCCTTGCAAGACCTATCATGCGATAGGTATATATCATGGGTTTGATTGGGTAAACTTTTTTCTTTTTATCAAACTAAACAGTAACATGTAAGTATTACTTTATTATTAAATACATTTGTTTGCTCTTAAAATGATTTATATTGAATATGATGAATTTAAAAAAGAACTATTAATACTCTGTGCGTATATGCCGAATGTGTTGACATACTATTTTTTTCGGGAAAACCTTATAAAACAGCAAATTTTCACTACAACTAATGTCAACCAAAGCTCACCACAATAGTGTGACCCTCGAAGATATACATAAGCTTGGGAATTAAACTATTCTGATATTTGTTTTTTTTTTTATGTTTTGATATTTAATATACAAAAATATCTTGTGACACCTCACTTCTTTTCATGTTACCAAATATCAAAAGGAGCTCAAAAATAAATATCCCTTTAGAGAGTCCACAATCCTTCCAACGTATATTCCATTATTGTGTAGGGTATAAACCAAATTTCTCAGTTCAATAGAATCCTAAAACGGTATGAAAAAATTTCATTATTAAAATTCACTTCTTTATTCCAGACAAGTTCAAACACAAGCAGCCAATCTATCTATGTATATATACATATGTATATACATTTAGCATTCCATCTGACATACATAGGCATTCGTTCACGTATACGATATCATTACTTAGCATAACCCTAAAAGTGGTGTTATCTACGAACCCTTTCATACTATTTCAAAGAGAAGAAAATATAATCTGACCTCCTGAGAGGGGATGTCTTACATACCTCCATGCTTTCGAGTATACCATTGAATTCTTCGCTTCCAATATTATGAACGAACCTTGCAAATTCATCACTCGTCTCAAGTTTTTCAAAGAAAAGTGATAGGATTTGATCTTGAGGAATGGTATCCAGGACATCATCGATAAGTCCATGCAGGCCACCGACAATTGTTGAATTAAGGAATTCCTCTATTTGAGAAAGGTGGAAGTCGAGACCAAAAGTTTTGCAGACGCACATCAAAGATTCCAGAATTGTAGATCCATGAAAATGTTCCAAGCAAGGATCCGGTGCGAGAGAGGGACACGAAAGATAAAATCATGCAAAGCAGTTTTTTTTATGTTAGCACTCTATGGTATCCAAATTGAATACAAAAAAAAACGTTTTCTTTACCACTTTGAAGTGTATGGTCGAAAGTTCTAGGATCCCCAGCAAGATTGACTAGAGTATTCGTCAGGCTCAGTACGTCAAGTCCAGTTCGATTCAAATATTTTAGAAAGTGTTTCACTTGCTGAATGTTAAGTATTCTCTGCTTTAGTTCCATAAAGTCTTTGCCCTCTAGATATGTATACGCCCTCTGTACCTCCTTATCGCTGTGGTAGTAATTTCCCACAACACGCTGAACTAACTTTGTCGGTATTAGGGCAATAAAATCGTTAACATCGGTGCGTATCCCATCAATTTGGTTTCCGACATCAGTAATTGCGATGGGTTGTGTCTCCAAATAAATTAAATCGTCTGAGGAGTTGATGCCCATGTTGTTGCTCGAGTAGTAATGGGAAATCTCAAAGCCAATTACAATGGGTGTTAACAGTGCGATACTGTAAGCTAGCATTTTGCAATTTAGTGCAGCTATAACAACTCTGAAGGCACTTTAACAGGATTAAGGGAATGTTGAACGTATAGGGCACCAACGAATACACTCCTCACACAGGCCTCAAACTAATTCAAATCTTGTTTAGATTCACTCGAGCGAGTCAACTTTAAATTTGATAATCCGCACAGCTCAGAGTCTCGCACTTGACTAATTTAATTAGCGCACTCGTACTACAACCGTGATAACGCGATGGCCTTTTCCTGGCATGGTGTACATCTGTTTTGTGGCTATGATTCGTAAATTGACCTGTTATGTTTGCTGCCCGTCAACAACAGAATAAATTGGGGAGACACTTCGATTGGGGTGCTAGTGACCTCAACATAGAATTATACGTACATACATGTACACAAATAATAGCCATAGTGGAAGGGAAATTATTAAGTTTTATTGAGATTTTGATGGCTAACTTTGTTGGAATTATTTGCATGAAATCAGCTATACTTTTGCTATTTTATTATAACAACTGGGGATCAAATTGAAATTTTAATAATTTCAATCGGAATATAATGGAAAGTAAATTCATGTAGCGAACACAATTATTTTATAGGCGAAATTTTTTTTTCATTAAGAATATACTCTCTGTGTCATTACCCGAGGGAAAACTCTCATATTTCTGGATCTAAGTACAGGGTTGCCACAGTAAAGTTAAAATACTATCATCCTTATATATTAAAAAATCTTTAATTTGAAGCATTTTAATTGTAGGGTGAAATGTATGAACATAAAAGATAAGACGTTTGTTGAATTGTGTATTTATATATGTATAACTGGGGATTGTAAGTACACTAAAAGGTAAGAGCTTGATCACAACCATGATGTATCGCATGCGACAGAGCTCTGATTGGCTGCAACAATGTGGACTTCGCTAAAAGTGCCTATTCTACAAAACAGTATCGCACAGAAGCTTTTAGTTTGGTGCGTTTTTCACCGTAAAATCAACATTTATGTTTCTGTACAAGCGGACTAATTTTGAGATTTAATATAACATATATAAGTATTCATATTGTAAAAATACATTATTTTTACAACAAACGAGGAAATTATGACTACGCCACAAATCGTTTGTAGGATGAAGCAAAAATCGTGCGTTTACGTAAATTATATTCTGAATAGCTTGTTCCATAAAATTACGGTGTTCTTTTGTGATTTTACTTTTTTTATTCTCGTTAATTTTCAGCCACATTCTGTCCATTAACCCATCTATATGAAGTTGTTGTTTTCACTGCTAATGTTTTTGCGAGCGCTCTCCAATCCCCACCATTTTTATACAAAGCACAAATTTGTTTTTAATATTATCAGCTTCCCTTTTCTTAATATACGGCATCTTAAGCGCAAAAATATTATTATTATATATCGACAATAGAAAACTTTTATCTTTTTGGCGAAAATACAACAAATGAAAGACTTTACACATTGTTTTATCGTGCCCGGCTTGCTATAACTTTTCATTTTAAAACTTTTAAAATTTATTTCCAATTTGAAAATGATTATTTCCAAATTGACATTGCTTATTTCCAATTTGAAGTTGAAAAGGTATAGATGAATTCCTGTATGTAATTTTGTTTGTTTCGTTTTTCGCATATATTCCTAGAACTAATTTCATATGATACCATATATTCTGAAGTACTTTTCAGTACAAGAAAAATATCTAGGGCTAATCGTTTTCACAGTATACGTAAAAAACCTCAATTTTTGAATGTCAGCACCATGAACGGGTTGTCCGATTTAGTCCATTTTTAAAATTGCATTTACTATTTTTATAAAAACTTCACAAACAAAATTTCAGCTTGCTACGTTGACAAGCTCTCAGGGAGTGTTCAAATATATAGTGAAAGATGAAGTTTTTTATGGAAACCTTATCGACTTGTTTCAACCCGACTGATTGCATTTTCGAACTTTTGTAAAAAAGCCGCGCACTGAATATCAGCATTCTAAGTCAGTGCGCTCTCGAGTGAGGACTGGCAGTCGAACATGCAAAAATGAAAATATGTTTTAATAATTTTCGTGCGTGTAAAATCTATTTTGCTCTACCATCATTATTTCTATGCGTTAAAATGAATTAAACTTACAAACTTAAGAGATAATCCCGTTCTAAGAACGGACAAGTTGGTTGATAATAAACATTATCTCACACTTCTAAAGCAGACTATAAAATATATTCATACGTCCTGAACAATGAGCAATTTACTTTAGTAAATATACATGGCACAGAAGGAAATGAGAACAGCATTATTTCATTCTTCTAATGAAGAAATGTGCAAAAAGGAAAGAATAATCCAATGCAAAAAATAGTTACCATTTGACCAATATGAAAATTCTTCAAAAATGTTTCAAAATATACAAAACCTCATTTGCATTCAAGTGGCAACACCACTTGAGAGTCGAGTCGGTCTGTCTGTCGGCGTTATGAGGTACACCGTACACGTACAGTACACACAAAATTTAAAATTTTATTTAATTATCTTTAAAAATTGTAAAATCCGGACGGTATAGAAAAACCCGTCCGGACGTTCCCCGGACGCCTACCAAACTAGGACAAATCCGGGGAAACCCGGACGGATGGCAGCCCTAGTTGTAGAGAATGTCCATCCTAGAGGACATACGGACTCAATAGTAGAAAATTTTATAATAAATTAAAATGGTACGAAAATGTTACGGTAAGTTCACGTTCTTTTTATTTATACTTTTTAGTCTTCTAATAAAAAACAAATAATTAAAGTAAAATAAATCACATATAATTTTGGAAAGCTCGAAAAAATTCAGTAACAAAAACAATATACAGGATGGGCCATATGCGGTCTTGTATCTGAAGGTGATAGATAGGTCATGCTGTATGAACTTGAAAAGTTAATAATATTTACCACATACTTATGTCTGTTGGTAAAATTTTGTTAAATAATTCCTACCTTTTAAAAACTTAAATGAATTTTGCAATTTTACAACGTGTTGCCTCTTTCCTCTCATCATATTCTGGTAGGTGATCAATGCTGTCAAGCCTAACTTGGGTCAATGAACTTTTTTCTGTGAACACCCTGCCTGTTGTAGTACATACAATCCTCCTGCTGTCCAGACGTGCTTGGCCTACCACGCATTGTTCTAATAAATCTATGGTGTGTTCTTTGGAGATTACCAGGCGTTGGAAATCATCTTTGTACTCTCCAGCTATTAACAACCGCTATATCTACTGTATGAAATATGACTCTAGAGCAAACAATCTATCTCGGGTCATAGCATTTGAAACTTCTTTCGATATCCCTATATTTCGATAACATCCTTACCCACAGAAAGCGTAAAGATATGTAGCCCAAAAAGATTACGAATTTCGGAAGTAGTACTTAGAAGTCTGTTGTTGCTTTGCCTACATGTTTGTGTACATGGTCGTGCTTTCGTATAGTTCTGTGGTTAATATATTTTTCGAAATACTGATGTGGAACTTATTCTTCATTAGACTCATTAAATCTATACACACTTTATTCATCCTCAGAATGCCTCATGTATGGAAGATTTCTCCATTTAATATTCGCTTTATTAATTCATTGATTGATCCTTCGTAATCGCAATTTTTTCATAGTTTTCTCTTTGAGTTTCATCTTCCCCGAAAATGACCTCTAAGCTACTAACGTTGTATTTTTCCTCATTTTTTGTTAGTTTGGAAATACCTGTTCAAAAATCATTTTTACTTTTCGAGGCATTTGATTTTATTTATACCTGGCCTTAATCTTTGTTTTATTTTTGGCGATACATACATTTCGTCCACGATATATCACTATTCACGGAAATATCACTACCCGCATAAATATCACTTTGCATTATACGTGCCATCGACTCGTCTTCTCTTAGCCTGTTCAAATTTGCAATCACTGAAAACAAGCAAAAAAAATATACCAAATATTACAAAAAATTTCTATCTCTAAGTCCCAATGTCCGTGCCAGTGGCCAATAAACTCTCCTACTTATTTTGCTTAACCTGGAAATTGTGGAAGGGTTTTTGTTATATAACCACTATTTATGTCTTACAAAACATCACCTTTTTAATTATATAACCAGTAAATTATTACACAAGAAAAATCAGTCCACGAACGTTCCTGTAATTATTACTAGAATATATAAAAAGAAATGAAGAAAATATAACTCATACGCACTGCTTTAGTTAAGTTTGACGTATAAAACTTATGCAAAAAGTTTAAAAAACTAGTTTTGAGAAACCGAAAAGATAGGCTTTTTCGAAATCCTACCTCCAAAACTCACATGCCCATTACGATGCACACTGGGTCTGAAAGGGTTAATATCTTACTTTGCATGATTTGGAATTTTTTAATACATATGTCTGTGAGCATAATTGAATCAAACTGGAGCACCGTACATAATGACATGGAATACAACTTCATAGATTAAGAGTTTACGTTTTAGATTTAGAGTTGATCTTCTGTTAATGAAAGGATAGAGCATTCTAACATAGATATTTAATTTATGAATAGTTTGGGCCGCATGTGGCTTAAAAGTTAATATCTTGTCAAGTACCTACTATTCCGAAGTATTTAACATTTTCAACCCATTCAATATTTTCACAATTCAAAATGAGACGGTATCTAGCGAAGTAGCATATATTCCTCTGCCGTGTAAAAAGACTAGCTTGTGTTTTGCTACAGTTTATTTTGATTTTCTATCGTATGAAGTATTAAGATATTGTGTTCAATAAGTTTTGTAAAGAGTTTATAACTTCATTCGTACTTTCCGAAGATGAGTAGATTACTGTGTCGTCAGTAAAGATGCATGAGTGTGACAGTTTTCAAAGGTCGGGAAGTCCGAAATAAATAAGATATATAGAATCGGACCTAAACCAGAACCCTGGGGAACACTCGCCACAATTTTCTGCAATTCAGAGGTTGTACCTTAGAAATATACATTGATGTGTCTATCATATATGAAAATTTGCATAATTCAAATAAGATATATCGGAAAATTCATTTTGAGTATCTTTAATATCAGACCTTCATGCCATATTGATTCAAAGACTGCTTGAACAGCTAGGAGAACTGCGCCAATTGAATTTTGTTGTTTTTGTAGTGATAGCGTGTAAAGTATTATATTCTTCTCTAAAACCAAATTGTTCATTTGGTAGTAGGGCTTATTCTAACGAAGTTACACGATTTTTAATTTTATATCTTTTTCCAGTATTTTACCGAAATAAAGTAGACCAATAGGTGTGTAGCTAGATGGGTCGTCTGCGGATTTTTAGGCTTTGGAATCGGAATTACTTTGGCGCTATTTTTCATTTCTTAGGAAAGTATGATAATTTAAGACACAAGTTCATAATATGCGTTATGTAGGCGATACATGTACGTGAAAGGTTTTTTAGGCAAATATGTGGAATTTTGTCTAATCCTGGGGATTTTTTAGGTTGCTAGCGAATTTCAAAAGTCTTGATATCACTTGGCTTAATATAATTTACTTTGATCGTTTCTCGATAAATGCTCTCAATGACTTTTGATACCCTAGACCAGGGGTCTCCAAACTTTCTAGCCTAAGGGCCACATTGAGTCCTCCACTAAGTCGCAGGGGTCAAGCTAACTCATTATTCCAAAATACTGTAGTTATGAATTACATGCAATTTTTCGTCTTGGGATATACCGGCGACTGGCGTATATACAACGCCATCTTTAGGGATTAGCAGAGCTACAGCATGTAATGGACAAGTTCTGTGCTGCGAGATTGCTTGTCAGGAGATGTATAAATATGGAAGACAACTGAGAGTTGGACAGTTCCAAAGTTTGAACTTGGAACGACAAGTGCTATCTGAAAAGCGAACTAATATGTTTTCTGATTTTAGTTTTTTAGTATTGGTGAAAATACACATTATTTTGATTTCAAGTTTAAAGAACAATGCGGACATCAATAATTCGTGATTGAGTCAAGTAATAATGTAATGTGTATAATTTGCAACGAAACAATATCAGCCTAAAAGAATACAATATAAAACGTCATTATAAGATTGAACATTTTCAGAATTACTCCAAGTTTACAGGAAGCCTACCATTAAAAAACTGTGAATCTTTGAAACGCGGGTTGAAATCTTCGCAAATGTTGTTTAAGAAAGTAAATGCTGAACAAGATGCATCAGCTCATGCTAGTTTCCATGTAGCTCATTTAATAGCAAAACATGGAAAGCTATTTACTGACGGCAAATTAATCCAGGATTGCATGATTGCAGCAGCAGAAGAAATGTGTCCAGAAAAATCTAATTTATTTCAAAAAATTTGTTTGTCAGCAAACACTGTGACTGAAAGGGTAGGTGATATTGCAGAACATATACGAGGCATGTTCAGAAAGTAAGTATACTGTGACCATAACGGGCCGCGGTTTCTTGTTCTTTTAGGGTTGGCAACGCTGAGCGGTAGAGGGGGATCCCCTGACGAGAGCGAGCATTTCAGAAACACGGTAGTACGTAAATTCACGTTGTAGTGTCCATTTGCGTGAAAGATGTCGGTAAGAAATCCCGCCGGGTCAATAGCGCCCGAGAGTTTCTTGAGCGAATTGAATTGGAAGGTGAGGATTTTCTCAGTTCTATTGTGACTGGAGATGAAACGTGGGTGGCTCATTATACGCGTGAGATGAAAAGACAGTCATCACAGTGGCATCACACCGATCCCCCATCTGCCAAAAAATTCAAAACCACAATTTCGGACAAAAAAATCAATGCTTCAGTCTTTTGGGACCGAAAAGACATAATTTTGGTCGACTTTCTGCCTCAAGGGGAGACTATTAATGCACAACTATATTGTGAGACTGTAAAAAAATTCAAAAGGAGCATTCAAAACAAAAGGAAGGGAATGCTGACTAGAGGAGTATGCTTGTTTCACGATAACGCCCGCCCTCATGCAGACTTATCCACCAAGGCGATCTTGGACTCATTTGGTTGGGATGTTTTGAACCATCCCCCGTATTCTTCTGTCTTGGCGCCTTCAGATTATCATCTTTTCACTTCCCTGAAAGCACGCATGGGTGGAATTAAATTTTCATCCGATGAGCAGGTGCAGAAGGAGGTTCTGAAGTGGGGGAAACAGCTGGCGGGAGAGTTCTTCGAGGAGGGCATAAAGAAGCTTGTGCACGGCTCACCACATGCATTGAACGGGATGGCGATTATGTGAAAAAATAGTCAATAAGTGTATCAATAATTTCCTCTAATTTTTTTTTTCAAATACACTTTTTCTAAAAAAATATAAAAATCTAGTACACTTACTTTCTGAACATGCCTCGTATTAACTCAATTCTCTGACAAAAATCGACACTAAGAATGGTTTTCTTTGGCTCGGGATGAGTCAACAGATGTTTCAGATTCTCCTCAGGTATTACTTTATATTCAATTGATTGGTAAGAATTATGAAGGGAATGAAGGGCTTCTTGACGCTCATAGCATTCATGGCACGACCACTGGAGAAGATATTTTTAAAGGAGTTGAAAATTCTCTTCAAAAAAGCAATCTTCAATGGAAAAACTTGAAGTGCATCACTACTGATGGTGGCAAAGACATGTGTGGAAAAAATTAAGGTATCGTTGCTATCGTATCAAAGGTCATAGAACATGACGATGGATCAAAACCATTAATCGTACATTGTATCATTCATCAACATTATTTGTACGGAAAATGCATGGCTATGTCAGAAGCTTTAAAGTCAATTATATCAGATCACTTACGCTTAATCATCGTCAGTTCCGAGAGTTTATTGAGTTTGTGATAAGGTAAATAATCTGGGTATAATTTTTAATAAGGACTTCTCCTGGTCTAGTCATGTTGACAACGTTGTTGGGAAAGTATATGGAGCTCTACGGCGCTTAGTAATAGCATCATCTTGTTTGCCGTTAAATACCCGCCTCAGATTGGTTAAAGTACTACTTTCTCCTATTATTGGCTATGGTTGTGAGATTTATGGGCATGTTGATTCTTATTCAACCCGTAAACTGAATGTTGCTGTAAACTCCATCACTCGCTTTGTTAATGGTATTAGACGTCACGATCACGTCTCTCCATACTCAAACCAATTGTTGGGTCTTCCATTTAAGTTTTATTTTCTGTACCGTCATGTAATTTTTTTGAATAAGATACTAATTGGATTAGCTCCTCGATACCTTTTTGATAAAGTCACCACTGCTCAATCTGAACGATCCTTAATACTACTAGTACCGAGACATTCATTTGTAGATTCTCAAAGGCAATTCTTTGTGCAGGCTGTCAGGCTATGGAATTCCCTTCCTCTTCAAATACGCAGACAGCACGAGTGCAACAGTTTCAAAACTAAAATTTTCAATTATTATAGTAGTTTGTAACTAGTCATACTATTGTACTGTATTTTTATGGTTCTATTATTTCTTATAATGTTAATTTTCATTATCTTTAGTCTTGATAACTAATCCATATAATGAATTATACTTTCTATTGTTCTTTTTTTTTTTTATATAAAATGCTTTTTTGCCTATTTAGAGCCTAGATAACTAATACTTACATAATAGTGAATTATACTTTATTTTCTATATTTTTATAATGCTAATTTTTCGCTTGTTTATAGCCTATAATGTATATATATATATATAATGAATTATACATCGTATTTCCTACACAGAATTTAAAGAATTTATTCTTACTTGTGTAGAGTTGCTTATATAATAAATGAAATGAAAATGAAAAATTGGAGAAAATTAACTGCCATATTATACTGCAGTACGCTGGCTTAGCTGCTCAAATTTCTAACGCGATAACAATAATAGAAATTTTCCTGAATGAAAAGATGACTGAACTATGAAATAATGAGTGGTTATGGAAATTATCATTTTATACAAATTTAACTAAACATTTGAATAACCGAATCATAAATTACAAGAAGAAAGCCGGCTTTTGCCTGATTTATACACTCATATTAAGTCTTTTCGAAAAAGACTTATTTTATTTTAAACATTTAGTCAGCAAACTGAGATTCAATTTCCGGGAGATTTCGCAATTGAAACTTTGGTTGTTTGAAAAATAAATTTCTAGCCTCGTTTTTCAGATTTTAATGAAATTGCGAACAATATCAAGATTTTTCAAAATCCTTTTAACGTCGATATACATAGAAACCATTGCAACAGAAATTCGAATGGAAATGATTGATTTGCAGTGTAGCACTATTTTTAAAGAAAAATATTCAAAATCATCATTGCTAGAATTTTATAGGAGTTTTCCGCTTACACAGTTCGATCAGTTGCACAAATTGGATCGTGGCTTTTTTTCCACTTTCGGCTCTACTTATCTGTGTGAAAAAATATTCTCCGAAATGAAATATACAAGAATATTTAGAGATCTAAATTCGGGCTGCTGCCGCGGGCGAGATACTTGGCGATCGCGGGCCGGTGTTGGCCAGCGGGCCGTAGTTTGGAGACCCCTGCCCTAGACCAATGGCTCCCAACCTTTTGGGGTAATCGTACCCTTTGGTAACAATTTGGAATCTTACGTACCCCTAACTTTTATTGTTATTTATATACAGCAAAAAAACAATATTATATAAAGATTCACCTTATATTTAAAAGTAATTAATTAAAAATTACAAAAAAAAATTAAATTTAGTGGAAATGTTGTTGCTGCTTACCGTCAACCAAATGTTGTATTCGTGAAGGGTGTTTGAAAGAGCCAACCGCATGTCAAGTTCAGCCTTTAGTTTGTTCCTTAATTTTTTTTTATGGACACAAGCACTGAAAATCCAGATTCGCAAAAGTAAGTAGTGACAAACGGAATAAGAGCTTTCAACACCCGTTTGACCAAAACAGGATATTCCTCGCTTTGTTTACACCAGAATACATCAAACGCCATTGTTGCAAAGTCACTGCTTATTTTTTTGTTATTACGCAATTCAATGAGTTCATCTTTTGCGTCATCAGCATCACTAATTTATTCCAATGAAACGGTGAAAGGGTTTCTTATCCAGTTATCAACTACAAATGTGCGAGGAATAATGCCATCGAAAGCAACTCGAAGATTTTCCAGACGCATTTTAATACAGTCCAGAACCTTGATATCAATTTCACGTTTAACTTGAAAACCGTACAAATGTTAAGGCAGAACATTGGAATAAAACTCTGCCAGAATTAAGCTCGACCACCTTCAGCAAAAAGAAGGAGGGGGATGACGACGAGTTGACAAGTCGATTTTGACCGAAAAAGGTGCGCGGAAGATTTTTTTTAACAAAGAAAAGCTGGAATTAATTAAAAAAAAAATCGTTAAAGTATAAGGGGGAAGAGACACATATCGACAGCCGTGGCAACGCTTATCGCCGTGGGAAAAATCTTAAAAATTGATTATATAAGCGAGTGGAGATAACGTGCCTCCAGGTACCGCGTGCGGAAATTTCTGTACAGCAGCCACATCCATCCTAAGGAATAAAATCGCAAAATATCACTGCGAAGTCAAGTAATTCGAAAAATTAATTTCCCTATAACTAAGTATAAAAATAAATAAATTAACAACTAACCCATAAATAATTAAAGAACCAATTTTCAACAAATACTAACCTCAAATTATAAATTAGGAAGCAGGTAAATGAATGGGAAGGCGTACCCTAGACGGATTCATCCAATTGTAACCCTATTTTTGTTGAACTTACTTGTATTTGCTCCACAATCTGCTTTAAGACATCTTCTTTAATTCGGTCGCGACCTTACCACAAATAATTTCCGCCATTTCCATCGCACATGGTTTAATCAAAGTTTTCGCGATTGTATGAGGTTTTTTATCTTTCACAATCCTCAATGCCACACGATAACTTGCTTCTAAAGCTTGTTTTTTTCTCGGGAACAAATCCGTGATTGGTGAGCTTTGCGCTTGTTTCAAATCGGGCTCTCTTAATTTTGAATAAAGCTTCTGTGTCATTAAGGTTGTTTGGATGGACTGCTTGTAGATTTCCTTAAGTTTGGATGGTTTCATATAACCATTACAAAGTACTTTCGAGCAAAGTATACATTGTGACCTTTGCAATCCATCTTTGTCAACTAAGAAAGTGAAGCCGAATTGAATATGTATATGTGATAGTATGGATTAGCTGTCGATAAGAAAAAAATAATTATTTCTGGAATCTGAAACAATTAATTATGCACTGGTTTATTTATTGTACTTACCAGAATAAATCGAAAACCGTTATATATATTAATTTTTTGTACACGTTTTAGTAGTAAAAACAATAAAAATTTGATAATTAAATTACTTCAATAGTGCACAGAAAACCGAAAAAAATTAAAAATTCAGAAACTTTTACAAATCAGCCAAATCCTTACAAGTAGTTTATATAATGAATCTTCTTACTATTTTGCTATTATATATGTCTCTTTTCTATGACAACCAAAATTTCAAAGACTAGTAATACTTTTTCATATAACGGCTTATTTCTTATTTCAAAAATAAGAAATACATATGTACATATTTGTTATTGTATTTAGTTTTAGGAAATTTATTTTAAGAAAACCGAACTGTGTTCAAAAATATTGAGATTTTTGTTTGTTACTAAATTTTAAAACAATGAAATATTATCAATAATAATTCGAAAAAAAAAAATGTCTTACCGGCCGCGCTTCTTGTACCCCCGAGGTGTACTCCACGTACCCCTATGGGGTCCATAGACCACTGGTTGGGAGCCCGTGCCCTATAGACGTAGTAATTGCATCGCTAAAATTGAGTGAAATCTTATTGTTTTCCCAAGAATTTTGCAATTTGAAGGTAGATATAAATCGACTTTTGCTACGTAGGACCTTGCCAATTTTCCAGAACGGTTTAGAGTTATAATATCGAACTTTTCGACCCAACGATCATATTGGTGTCATCAATGTGGTTATCTCTGATCGACTGCCACAGAAGTCCGATAATAGAGATCACCCAATTGGCATTTTTCTGCATCTCAATGCATTTTGTAAATTTATTGGGGGAAAAAACATTTTTTTTTCAATGACTTTCAGTCTAATAAAGGCGAAAAATTTCCACCTTAGAGTTATAATCAAAACTGGAGATGAGTTTGCTTCGCTTAAGATTTCTGTATTTAGAAATTACAAATCTTATTATCTTATGTAAGTAATTGATGATTTTTTATAAGTATGTAGATACGCGATATCGTTGCCATAGCCGACGAATATTGTTTCTATGAGAAACAAATTCTCTAATATGTCTAGGCAGTTTACAGGTGTTTCTAAAATTTATGTTTGTATTCGGAACAGCAAGATCTTTTCCAACATTGAGAAGTCTGGTGAAGTATTCTAGCATTTTGTTTCCCAAGTAACATTAGAGGTTGAATTTCCTATCTTTGAGGGCCGATCGACCAATTTTGGTTAAAATTACGTAAATTAGACTTAAGAATTTAACCTCAAAGGCCACTCTCCTTTAAGGTTAATTAGGAAGGAAATTTTACTTAATAATTCCTTAAATTTAGGTCCTCAAAGTAATCTTGACTTTGTAGTTAATTATTAGTGAAAAATAATGTAATAATTCCTTTTTAATTTACCTCGTAGGAATTAGGAGAAATAAGGAAATAAATAAGGAAAATTTCCTTAATATAAGGCAAATTTCCTTACTTTTGACGGTCAACTTTAAGGAAATGTATGGACTTTGTAGTTAGATCTATTCCCAAGTTCAACGCAAGATAACGTAAATATTCCTTAAATAATTTCCCTATTCGATTGTGTTCGCCCTCAAAATCCGAATTCTTATAAAAGTTAATCTCAAGGTAAATTGGGCTAAAAGGCCACTTTTGGCGAAATCCTTAATAGTTGAAATTACGTAATAATACAACCAACTGCTCCTCCCATTGAATCATTTCATCTGGAATACCATTTGCATCTTTCTTAAAGATGCTGCACTTGATTTGGGCAATAGGTACACTTAATTATTTGCTTCCCAACTATGCGGAATATATGTACGCATATTCAACTGCGTTTGCATTCACCGCTTTTTAACAAATCTTGTATCCAAATGATGATGGTTTACAATTTTTAAGATGTAAATAAAGCAATTCAATTCTTTCAATTGTCAAATCTATTTTACCTATATAAGGCGAAATTCCATAATTTAGGGCGAAATAAGGCATTTCGTTTAAGTTGAAATTTATTTATAGAAAAAATATTTTCACAACCTTTGAATACAAAATTACCTAAATTAGGATTTTTACCCTCAAAGTCGAAAAATTTGGTTATTTCGTCTTGCTATCCAGGAAATTCATCGTATAAGGAAAAATTGTAAGTCAAACTAACTTCTAGGTCGCGAAATGTAATATGCGCCATATTTATTTAACAAAACATGGCTGCCATATATTAAAGGAATGGATAGAAAAATTGCATAATACCTTTATTTAATTTTTCCATACTTACTACAAAGAAAACCCAAATAAATGAATTTTTCTTAATTTCAGAATGATTAAAGCATATTTAAATTAATTTCAATGCTCTAAATCGGAAACCAAAGAAAAATTTTAAAAAATTTAAAATTACTATTTTTTAAATATACAATATTTTGAAAGCGCGTTGTTGTTTTTCGATAAATTATTTCTATATTAATCAACAAAATTTTTCTCGTTTAAAAAATTGAATGTTTAGAAGCTGCGAGAATTAATTTTGAATAAGGCCATATTTTCCATATACTTTGTTACCTTGTTCATAATATTTTCATTACCTTCTAGGGAAAATATACACATACAATTCTTATAAAATGTAATTCCTTCTATATTAACACACACCTAAACATGAGTTAAACTAGGTAGAAAATAGGTCGAGATTAAGGAAAATTTACGTAAATTCGACGTGAAATTTACCTTAAATTTACCAAACAAGGAAATGAGTCCTGTGCCCTATAAGGAAATATTCCCTAATTTCCCTAATATTTACGTAGATACGACGTCCTTTCATTCTCCACTTACGTAAAGCGGACGTAAATATGAGGTAATCTTAACTTAACCACAATTAGTCGCTGACCTAGTTTACGTCGAATAGACGTAAATTCGACCTGAAAAAGAGGGGAAATGTTACTTGGGTTACTTTCTCTTACTTCCTCATTATGTTCAACTTCATTTAATGAGAAATGCTTAAGACTTAGTTTTAAATTATAATGAAGGAGAGTTGAGAAACGCTGCCACTCAGCTTTCTCGAAAGCATAGGTCTTCGAATTTGAAATAACGGCATCTTTAGATATTATAATTACAACTGGTAGATGATCTGACGGAAGTTCCTTAATAATGATGAGTGGGGTTACTATTTCTGCGTTGTCTGTTAAGAAGGCAAAGATTGTGTGCTATGGAATAAGGTATATATGTGGAATCTGCTGGATATAACAGTACAAGTGAAATTTCAGGTAATGCATCAACGAGAATATTATCCAAGCAGTTTGCACATAGACATCCCCAAGATTAGTTTCTACAAATGAGATCACCACCAATTAAGAACGGTCCCTGAATTCGTTATAGTTTGAGAAGATTAGATTTAAAAGATATTTTTTCAGCTGACATGAAGATCCTCCCGGAAAGTATGCAGAAAATATTTTAATTTCAATGTCATTTTCGAAGAGAATTTTTGCTCCAATTACTTCAATTATGCTTATGCTCAAAATTGGGAGTAATTTGAGTTTAATGTTTTCTTTATAACTATTGCTACACCTCCCCTCTTGCGTCTTTTTTATCTTACCGATAGCAGCAATAACCAGGATTAAAAAAAATTTATATTAGCATTTAATCCTGTTTCACTAAGTACGGCAATGTCTATTTCATATTTGGAGAGAGAAAATTAAAAAAATCATCATATTTTCTTCGTACACCTCTGGTGTTCCAAGTAATAATTTTCGTATTACTATTCAACATTTTATAAAGTATTTAATTGATATTTCTGATACAACATTAAACTGATCAAACCTATCTTTACAAGATCTTAATTTCGATACTATTTCGTTAGTTAGAGATATGTAAAAAAATTAGAATTTGTTTGAGCCTGTTTTACATTGCTATTCGATTTTACATTGTTGGACCAAGGTAGCTTATTTTTCGGTTGAATTTTTCGGTGTCTGGTAGCGGAAGTATCTAGCTATATTTTTAGAGGATGTCTTCTCCCAATTTATCCTATTCAATAGAATACATATATGTAATATTTATTAATTAAAAATTTTATTCAAGATAAAGCCAAATAAAGTTTATACCTTAAAACGCTGGTAGTGTAAAATGGATTGGAGGCCCACACATAATATTAAAAATTGTTTTGATTTTTGTATGTCCATCTGTCTGTCCGTCCTTATGATAACTCGAGAGCTCATTTACTTAAAGAGCTGATATTTTGTGCACGATGTTTTAATAAAAATAATTAAGAATATTTAAAAAGTGGACCAAATCGGGCTTCTTCTCTTTATTTCAGTTTTGTTTCCATGTAGAGTATAATATTATCGGTTTAAGACCAACTATAACATTTTCCCTCGTTTTCTTTAATTATATCTAATTTTATTTTAACAATTTTTCCATTTATTATTTCTAATTTTTCTTCTTTTTTCTTCTTTTTCGCATTTTCCTTATTTTTGTTCAATAAATATGGGAGCCAATGGGATCGCAAATTGTTGAGTCGTATTCAGGAAATGAAAGTTACGCTGCCGTATAATCGTCTGTACAGATAGAATGTGTCCAGTGCGATGGATCTATTAGCTTTATAGACTTTGGGTATGGTTTCATAGAGCTTTTAGAGGTAGGATGTATCCCGAGCGATAGATATAGTATATATTATAAAGTAATCTGTTTTACGACTTTAAAACTAGTGTTATTATCGGATTAGAGGATAGCGGTACCAAGAGAAGTAACATTATGAGCAAGATTGTCTTGATATTAATGGTCCTTGAAATAACGGAGAATTGGGAACATCCGTTAGGTTACATATTTGTGCATACTACGTGTTCTGCTTTCGAAGTAAAGCATTAATTGTTTGGCGCTGTGATTCGTTTACGCGAAATGAATTTTCTACCGGTTGTTGTTATTTGCTAGCTTTGGCAAGTCTGTTAGGTATAACAATTGTTAATACTGCAGTTTTAATAGACCGTTAACCAGTCTACTTCATGTGTTATCTCTGATATCTAATAAAAAGCTTACGGAACAATTTTCTGAAATACGACATTTTTTATGATGGTAATAATAGTGCAACCTCGAGATAAGTGAGAGCGTTCTATGAACGAAACAAAGAACAATTGGATTCTGCTTAGCAGCTGTGAACACTGCACAATTAATACTCAGACTTGTAGATAAGCTGTTTGACATTTTTAATTCAAGCTCTCCGTTCGAGCAAAAATATTCAAGGAAACCTTTTGTCGATGATGAAATGCAACTTAACTTCCTTACTGAAATATCAGCAAACTTAAACTCCATAAAATATATTGATAAAAATATTAAAGATCTAACTTCCACAAATAATGCCTTAATAGCTGGTTATTTGAAATATGGAATTTAAAAAAGGTATGGTCTACCATTAGCATGCAGGGCCACTTCCCATTCTTATCAACTAGAATGATGAACCAGGATTGCTTAGAGAACGTTTTTAGATGGATACACCAACAGTTTGGAAATTGTGTGCAACCCACTCCTAGACAATTCATAGCTGGATATAGAAAATAGTTTGGCATCCAATTTTGCAGCTTCTTGAAACAGGTAACTGTGAACAAGATGGGGAGTTTCAATTCCCTACAATGAATCCAATGCTTTTAGTGGAGAGCATTGTTGAAACTGAGCAAAAGAATTCTTCACAAAAGGTAATCTTGTTTCCACGCGCGACTATAAAAATATCAATGATGATGAAGAAAATGCTATTTTTTATTTTTGTGGTTATCAGGATAAAAAAAAATCGTCAATTTCATCAGTGTATTTGTATGGGTGAAAACTCTGGCTACAATACTCTAGCAGAGTATTTGCGTTTAAGATAATTTGGCAATTGTTACTTAGAGGTTCCCCAAGAAAATTTCTTTTTATATATGAAACGTTTTGACTATACATTATCGAGCATCCGAACGTGATATTGACGGTGTATTATTAGAAACCCTTAATGCTGTCCTTGAGTATAAATGCTGTGTTAATTTTTCGAAAGAGAATTTATTATATTTTTCACCAGAGTTCGTATTTTTTTGTATTGAAGTTTTACACTAGTAAAGGGAAAACTGCGGATAACAGGAAGACAATTTTATCAGTAACTCATGGCTGATTAATTGAATTATCGCTTTTCAATATTCTGTACTAACATATCGCTAAAATTATCAGTTTTCGAGACAACTTCTTCTCTACCTCTTCTGTTTGTGTTTATAGTTCAATACAGAAATGCGTTTTCCACCAACCTGCCATTAAATTATGCTAAATGCTACGAAAATCAAAAAGTAATCTAATCTGTGGAAAATAGGTCAGGATTTTGCTTTTCTACCGACTGCTCTTAAAACTGAGCTAACCAGAGAGATGCCTTTACCTCTTGTATCTCTTAAGTTATCTAGATTTCATCGTTACTGATTAATAGCAGCTGAAAGCAAATGTGGCTAGATAAATTAATAAATGCAGGAGGTAAAGGCATCTGTCTTGTAAGGTAAGAGAAGTCACCCGGAAAGCAAAAGGTCCCGGCTTCCAGACCCGGACGAGATGGTTGGTTTTTCTTTTTTACTTTTTATTAAAAATAAAAATTCTTCAATTCTAAAATCGTTTTTCTTTTTGTAGACTGTGTTCGACGACGACTTCTGAATGGCCGATAAAAATACAATAAGGAATGCACTGAACATTACTGAGTTTTTTATTAGAGAGGAGCACTACACTCGAAACTGAAGCTCTCGTTTACAGTTAAGAATGATCATAAAGGGACGACACTTAATTAGCTCGGTATGATCATAAATTTTTTTAAACAACAAATACAATAGCTCAGATCTGAAGACTTTCATTTTTTAAGAATGAGAATAGTATAAGTAGAAACGTGGATCATACGAACGAAGTTGTGGATAAAACGACATTATTGGCAATGGTGGCGATTATAACCATAAAGTAGGAAAATAAAAGAGGTCGTAAAAGGCAAAGGCAGTGGCCCAAAAATTGGCTATTGAAAAGAAATCTGCATTCTCACAAGAACTTGTTGAGTGAAGAGCACCTGGAACCAGAAGAACTCTTAAAATAACAAATAAAGACACAACACTCAACTCAACTTTCTAGGAAAGCAATGTTGACACCATTTTTATAAACAAGCTTTTATTAAAATGTATTACGTCACTAGCTGACGAAGACGAAGACATGTATCCGGACAGATAATGGTATATATTTTAAGAAATGAAAGTATGGACAATTTGGAGCAAAAGGTATAAACTTCTTGTGTGATACGGTATCTGATTTATTTCAGATTTTACGTTTTAGTTTTGTACCATTTCTGAGAAACACTATATAGGTATATCTATATAAGCTGTCTTGATATCACGGCGTCAGAGCCTGAGGAGAATTTTTATGTTTGGGATTCGAGTTTTTCTTGTTATTGTTCTTTCGACTTTTTCTTCACCCGAAATTGTTTCAACCCCATTTCCCATGTCTTCATTACCGCAGCTCAACTCCATATATAAACTCCTATATCCCGTGTTTTTATTTTAATACTGATTGCTAAGTAGCTCGCACATGCATGATGATATTTCTTTACTAAGCAAAAGCTTTACAGTAGGGTAGACCGCAGTTAGTTGACTATAGGGGTATGTAGACTCATTGCGATTAATTAAGTGAACATCGACATCGAAACTGTATAAATTTGACTGTGTATTTAGTCAAGGTGCCCGTCTCAGTGCAGCAATAGTGTTCGAGGCTAACACACGTCATTCGCGAAGCTATATAAAAAAAAAGATTACTAGCACGTTTGTCAAAATTTTGTTTCATACTTAAATGATGTTGTAGTTCACACGCTCATGATTTTGGGTTATCTAGTAATTTTTATTGAAAGTGTATGCATTGGTTAATGGTGTTTCCAACTTGATTTTCCTGTGATTGGAATAACTTTCTGTCGTTTGTGTTTCAGAAAGAAAATGGCGGGTTGGGGCTTATTGATACGCAGCGTAGCGGGGTTAGATGACTCATGAGGCAAATAACCCCATGATTCCTTTTTATTTTGGTTATCTCTTAAGTTACAGTTACTAATGCTTTTCTTACATTCAGAACGATGAGGACACAGAAAAGAAATACTGATAAATTGAATACATTTTAAGATGTGATGGAAATTGCTTGCTAAGAGGTTAAAGTGAGAAACACCGCTGAATAGCTCTGTGGCTGGGGCGAAACGTCAGAACCGGTCCATTGTTGCCTCGACAGCATTCCGAAACAACCCATCTCTAGACTCCTCAGGTACTAATAAACTCGAGCATATTATATACCACTGTATGTTTATGCTCCACTTTTATACATTGCAGGTAATGGGAAGTAATGTCCAGTCCAATAAAACCACACTTTTATAAAACCCATCCTAAGTAACTGAAAATTCTCGGAAGTTATTAGGACTCACCACCTATCATCAATACAACCCTTAATATCTTTAATAATTCTAAGTTCTTGGAAATCCATTGAGATCACCCATATCATCAAAATTTTATCATTCATACATTTAATCTCGAATGGGGTAATTAATTAAATTTAATTTCTTATGAATGAATGGGTCTGGCTCAGCCGTAGACCTATCCTGCCTAAAACCTTGACATTAACGCGGATGTGGATAATCGTATATAGACCATATAGACAGACCCCAATTATCATATATGGTTTCATCCGAAACATAGTATGTGTTTTAGACCTCTGCATCATTACCATATATAGATTATTTAAAAATGTTGAATTTTTTTATTTCGTAAAAAATGATTATTTTTTTCAAAACTTTGTCTTTTTGCATGCTTATTACTTTATTAAATTGATATAGTCAAATAACCCCGTCCACTGAGTCAGTCAACCCCAGGCATGGGGTAAATGACTCACGGGGAAGCTTTTTTTGAAAATGGGTAACAAGCCTTTTAGGGAATAAAATAAAAGGAACTATTAAGAAACTCATTGAAGTAATCAAAATGAAAACATTTTTTTTAAAAAACGTTACAGTAACATTCTTATAAAATTATTTGAGAAAAATGGGTCTACTAGCCCCGGTCTGCCATACATCTAAAAATTAGGTGTCCTTGACCAGTTTTTTGTTCCAGTTAATGAATCTCTCCGTGAAATAAATCACCAACAATGGAGTTACTTGGCCATTGCATTGTTTACCTACGGCTGCCATTGAATAAAAAACTAATAAAAAAGCGGGGTATCGTGCGAATACAGTGTACGTGTATAAGCATTTAAATGACAGCGTGCCCTATGTTCGGAGGGGGTGGGGGGATTACAAGAGGGCCTAGTGGCTTTTTGTGTCAGTTCAACATTCTGACATTTCATAATTTTGCAAAGAAGTTCTCGGATTTGAATTCGCGATATTATGAAAAATAAATAATTAAACGTGTTTTTTACGTAATAGCAGTGTGAAATAAGTGCGAAATATTCTTTTGTGAACGATATTATGTGTAATCGAGACTCCGGAGTCTTAAATTATCATAAAGAAGTGCACTGTGCTATGCTGCAGGAACGAACACAGTTATTGTCGTGGGAAAGCATTCTTCAAATAACTTTAATAGCTTTACTAAATAATTATAGTGTATTAAACAAATTAAAAGTGAAATATTTATAAAAATAAACATCCCTGGCAAAAAATTTAACATTTTACTAATGCCGGTTTGTTTGTTTATAATTGAATTGTCATTGGTGGCCAAATTATGCCAGTCATACAATATAAATTCTGAAAATAAGGGGGAGCTAAAACTTTGTTTATTTTACATAGCAATTCGGATTATAGAAAATGTTCCCTTCAGAATGTCAGGATTTCATTACTGCCATGACGAAACGAATACAAACACAGCACACTAATACATTTGGCCGAGTGGCTTACGTTTTCACCCGATATGCCATTTCCTTATTAGTTATTTATTCAATGACGGCTGCAGATGCCGTACCTTTTACACCTGCCCTCATAATCTTGGTACCCTCATTTCATCTAATCTAAAATGATGGATAGGCCTCTTAGGGAAATCAGCCATCGGGAAAAAATGGTTACCGCGCCGGAAGCTGTACTTCATAAGGTGGACAGGAAATCTGCAATAGCTGTATACATATGTATATAATCCAAGGACAAGAATTAAAACTTAATAAATTAAATTTCAGTTTTGTCCAGCGTGCAAAGGAAAAGATTCAAAATATTTTCCGGAGTTATATCAATGGATAGAAGTACTTTTGTATTATTGGCAATTTTGAGAAATTTAAATGTTACAAAGTAAAAAAAAAATAAATAAATAAAATAAAAGTTTAAATGTGGCGTAACGGGATTTTTTATTTACTGTTATTTGTAAATTCCTGCATTGCTGTGCTTTGCATCATAGGGTATTCGCTGAGCTTGGGTTAGCTATTTTGCACTCCAGCCCGATCATCTCTTTGTCATCAGAATAGAACGACCTCACGGCTTTAACTCTGGGCCACTTTCTAATTCGGGAGACGCTCAAAACCTGAACCGACCCAAGTTTATATCCTTTAAAAGTATAGCTACATAATACTGCTCCACCGAGAGGTCACGACGCAAGAATCGCGGCACCCTTACCATGTTGTTAATCATTATAACTGTATCTATACAAAAACTGCATACAACCTCATCAATAAAAAGAAACAGAAAATTTCACTCCTCGAGGTCGTCCTTCGCCATTGGTTTGTGGGATTACCTTAAAAGATACAAAATGATTCACATAAATTAAATATTTTATTGAAAATGGAATATGCGAAATTTTCCTGACTGGACGACGCTTATCCCCAAAGAACAGCATTTACATAATCTTGTGAAGGCATTTGAAAATTTTTTAAAAATCATTTTTACGTACGTTTCACTTTCAAAATGTGAAAACCCTTAAGAGCCTGTAGAGGTAGGATGTGTGCAGAGCGATGAATGTATTAACTTTATAGACTCTTGGGGGTGGAGGGTCTCACTTTATAGACTCTTGGTTGAGGAGGGTTTCGCTTTATAGACTCTTGGGGGAGGAGGGTTCCACTTTATAGACTCTGACGGGATTTCACTTTCAAGAGGCGAAACTCTCAAAAGCATGTGGAGGTAGGATGTGCCCACAACGATGAATCGAGATTGAACTCCAATTACTCTGATCTTCTCCTTCAATTTGTCATAAAGCCATTGACCACATCAATGCATTTAGTGGAGAGCATAGTTGAAACTGAACAAATGATTTGTTCACAAAACGTTATTTTATTTCCGGGAGACTATAAAAATATATAATATACTTGGGAGAGCCCGCCGGCGTTGCCCGGTGATAATATAGATACCGAGATGAGTGGAGCTGGGGTAGAGTGGTTAGAGGTAATTAATATCTAAGCTATTATCTGACTCGATCGCGCGATTCCGTGTTCTAGGGTTTCACGCTGTGTCTATGAGCGTGTGTGCTTGTATGAGTGTGCGTGCATACATTCATATGTGTGGATGAGTCCAGCCCACTACGTCGACGCGTTCCCATGCAGTGCCCAAATATATAGTAAAGCACGAAACTTTGGTATGGCAACCCTACGAAGGAGTTACCCGCTTGGTCCCTTTTTTGAACTATATTTGCAATTTTTATGTAAACACCGTATACAAGATATGAGCTCTTCACCGCGAAGCCTTCTCAGGCAGCTACCAATTAGTATAGTCAAAAACCAATTGTTTTATATGGCACCACTAAGAAGGGGTAACCCAATTTAATCCATTTTTGAAGTTTTATTTACCATTGCTATGAAAACACCAAGCAGCAAATTTTTTTTATGACAATCCTACGAAGTAGTTGCCCGATTGGTCTCATTTTTGATCTTAATTTAAATTTAAGAAAATCCCGTGTACAAAATGTCAGCTCTCTACGTCGACGCGTGAGGCAGTGTCCAAATATATAGTGAAAACCTAAAGTTTTGTATGGCAATATTTAGAAGAGGTTGTTCAATTCAGATCATTTCTGTAATTTTATTTACTACTGCTGTGAAAACAGCAAGTACCAAATTTTAGTTCTTCACGTCGACGCGATCTCATGCAGTGCCAAAATGTATAGTTAAAACGAAGTTTTTGTACGGCAATTCTAAGAAGGAGTTGCCCGATTTGTCCCATTTTGGAACATTTTTTTTTTTAAACCCCGTGTACAGAATTTTACTTCTCCACGTGTTCTCGGGCAGTTTACAAACATATAGTGAAAAACTTAAGTTTTGTATGGCAACACCAAAAAGGGGTCGCCCGATTTGGACCATTTTTGAACATGTATTTGCAATATTTATAAAAACTCCGTGCACATAATTTCAGGTTTCCAGGTCGAATAGTTCTCAAGAAGCTTTCTAGGCCTCGACAACAGCGCCATCTATCGTATAGAAAGCTATTCTATCTTTCAAGCTGGAACCAACAAAAGACATTTACAAAATTTCATTGAAGTCTGTTGTGCGGTTTCGGAGACTAGCGTGTACAAACACAATGGCACGGGAGTTTTATATATTAAGATTTTTATATTTGGGGTTATCTATATATAAAAAAAAAAGTTAATTTCATCAGTGTATTAGTAAGGATGAAAGCACTGACTATAATTGTCTTGGAGTTAAATTTACGTTTTAGAAAAGTTAAAGAAAGCTTTTCATATACAACAGTATGGTATCTGGAAAGGACACAGTTGTAACATACAAGGAGTTTGTAAAAAGAATTCAAGTAATTTTTCACTGAACCTGTAATTCGTTAATTGGTCGTTTTTTAAAAATATTAATATTAATTATAAATTGAATTTAGAATTTTGTAAGTCTTATAAGTTTTCCTATAGTTGCTGTACCATGCCACTGAACTCATGTGCCGCAAGCATAGAAAGATTGCATTATAGCGAACTATTGCAATTATACAAAATGTCTTCAATGAATTCAACTGAACAATCTCTCCATATTTGTAAGTACATTCTGCTTTTATTAGGACGAAAAAAGCGCATCAGAATTTCCAAGAGTTCACAAACTAATCATATAACTAAAGCCAATTTACACTATCTAGATGCTACAGATCAATGAATGTTAATAATGAATGCAGTGTCATTTCAGTCGATCTTCGCTTTTATATACACTACTCAATTTCTACATGGACATTTGTTCGATTTTGTCCATATATTGGCGTCATCAAGACCCCATTTCAGATTTTCATTTTATTCATAAATTTTATTTAAAGTGAAACTTACAAATTAGGACATTAACATTAAATAAATTGCAAATTTTAAGTCTTATAAATACAAACCTAGACGAGTCAAATAACGTATTTATCTCATGTAAAACATAAGTAAGCGCATCGTGTTACCTCGGAAAATAAACTCTATGAACATTTATCACGGTAGATTTTCACATTGAGATACATTGGAGCTCCATAAACATTTTTCATTTCCTCTTGCAGAGCATCTAAGATATGTGAAATCACTACTCACTGAGACACCGTATGCTACTATTTTGGGGGAATATTCCACGACTTCATTATGCCCATTTTTTGAATTGTCTCCAGATCAGATGTAAAGTCAGGAAAGGAAACTGACTTTGTGAAATGATCCCAGTTTTCATGTCCCATAAACTTGCAAGTTTCTACAGGGGCATCTTTTGAACGTACTATTGGTTTCGGAATAATACACTTTCCTTTGCGCTTTATGTCCGTTAGACGTGAGTGAACTTCAGTGGTTAATTGCTTTAAAAACTTTTCTAGTTCGTTAAACTCGGTGAATCTGATTCCCTAATTGACTTAATTGCAGGCAAGATGCGGTGTAAAACTTAGTGTTATCATAGTAGACAGGATTAGCTTACTTCCTTATATCCTAGGACACGATTATTAATTCCTCGGCAAAATTGATGTAGCGTTCCACCTAATTATTTTTTTCGAAAATCCTTTGTAAGGTAGTCACATGCTACATAATTATTTTCTTTAAGTGTGCAAGATGTGGTGCCATAGCCAACACCTATGTTTTCTAAAGAAATTCTTTATTTATTTATTTATATAAACTCATCAAGAATTGTCTACTATTGGAAGTATATATAAAAATAAACTAATGTTACCATAATGAAGCTGATCTTTCAATTAGTTCTAGATAAGCAGCAGTTCATGTATTCAGAGTCAAAATTCGTACATGCCATAGAATTCGTAGTCACTTGAGCTGGAAGCCTAAAATTATAAAAAGAAAAGAACAAAGAAGAGCAGAAATATTTTGCAAATATAGAAATGGACCTATTTCCTCCTATTCCAGCTGAGCAAGGATATTCCGTTAGATTCTTAACCTCCTGCTTTACAATTATCAAAATCTTCCAAGTTGACACATTCCTTCGGCATAGTCAAGGCGGTTCCAAATTATCCAAACTAGTAGACAAGGTTTTGTAAGTTTTGTCTTCGTTCGAGTAATTTTTAAAAACCTAAGCAATTTCATTGTGTTTATCACGCAATCTGTAATGAATTTACAAAAGTTTTATGTTTTCTAAACATCAGTTTATAAAATTTATTAGAAAATGTATAACCTTGCTAGTTTTCGAGTGAATACTGTAAACACAGAGCACATATAATCCCACATCTTAACTTGATTATCATAAGAACCAGAAACGAAAAGGTATTCATCCTCAGGTGACCATGTTACTGTTTGAATCCATAGAGAGTGTCCATAATGTGTTTTTACTACATTCACCAGGACCAACCTAACTAAGCAACAGCAAACAACCTTTGAGAAACATCCAGAAATAAAATTTTAGAAAAATGTGTAAATAACGATTTAACATTTTATCTCATACACGCATAACCTAAAATTGATATTTAGATATTCAAAGTCTTTGTATTCGCATAGTTTCTTGCTACAATCCTTTTTCCAGGCACTATCCGTTGTTGCTGTACCAGAACTAATTTCAATTAGATGTATATTTAAATTTTTTAAAATTAATATTTACCTCGAGCGAAGTACCATTTCCATCATTCGGCTTGGTACACAGTAAAAAATAATTCCCTAAAGTGAGTGGCAACAATTTGTGCCATAAAGGGAATTCTAAGTTTTGTTTTTAATCTTTTTCCTTAAAATGTAGGAAATATTCCCTTATATGTAGGGACTATCTATAAAATTTAGGAAATATTCCCTAAAATGTAAGGAATAGGTGATAGTACCACACTCCACAATAGGTGATAGAACACCGTCCCCTTTAAAAAATATAAGAGTGAGCTGAATAGCTCATTTCGTATGTCCCATACCGCTAAGTAGTACGGAATTTATGCCAGTGTGCTGGGTACGCTCAAACAGAATATTGAAAAACAATAGATGACTTGTTTTCAAAAATAATGTGTGATATAGAAACGAAAATATATATCCATAAAAAAGGCCAGAGCCTGAAAATAACTCTACATTAAGTCGTTTTTTAAGTGAGGTCCGACTGGAAAGTTTTATATTTAAAAAATCAATTTTAATAATATTTTTAACTTTTATTTTTAAAAGTAAAAGTTAAGAGTAAACTTTTATTGTACGATATAAAACTTTTAAGTCTTTTCAGACTTTTATCTAACAAAACAACTTTTAAGAGTCTTTTGAGACTTTTATTTTATAAAAGTCATTTTTAAAGTCTTTCTTTATGTTTTTATTTATATTATATAAAGTATTTACGGTCTAAAGTAAAAAAAAACCCTCTCCCGCTGTTTATAGCATTTCAATCGATTTGATCCATATAATTATAATTTGTTTATATCATATAAACTTAAGAAAAGTCCAGACTCTGCCTGTCTGTAACGGGTTCGAATTCCAAGATGGCTTTTCTTTTAATTAAAAGGAAATTAAAAAAAAAAATAACAAAAAAATTAAATAAAATAAAAACAAGTAAAAAGGCTAGAATTAGTCTAAAACACCTACACTTATGATACCCTTTATGAATGTCGGTATGGATAAAATCGATTACATTATTATAAACAGCGGAAGTCTCAATAGACTCTTAAAAAGACTTTTATGAAATAAAAGTCTCGAAATACTATCAAAAAGTTTTTGTTTTGTATAACAGTTAAAAATAACATTTAAAAATAATGGTTGTTTCGGGAGTCTCAATAATAAAAATTACTAATTTTTATTATTTTAAAACTCGTATTTCTTATAATTGTGTTTAATTCTTATGGAATAAAAGTTAATAAAAACTCGTATCCTAGAGACTTTTTGAAAAAAGTCAGAAAAGTTTCAAGCTCTATAAAAACGTAACATAATATCTAATTTATTGAATGTTCTCTTCCTTATATCGTAGAGAGCTTAATATTTTATGAATTTTACGTACTTTATAGGTTTTCTGGTGACAAATACCTAAATTCATTAAATGTTCAATCCATTTGAGGAAATAAAACTAATTTTTCTTTTATATCAAAGACAATTACATTTATTTTTATGAAAAAATGTGTCTTAAATTTAGGGAATAGTCCTACTATTTTTTACAGTGTAGAACTATCATAAACATCATTGCAGCCGTTTTACATATTACACCGTCCATGGCATCTTTATGAACGACCACCACTTTACGGTCAAACAGTTGTTTAGTTTATGGAATAATACATTTGTAAGTAAGTTTTCCAAGATGTGCACTCACATAAAACTGATATTTCTTACCGTAGCTTGTGCAACTATGTAGCTACTGTTACCCATTTACTTCCGCATCATACTTAATAGTTCCCATTTATGGGAGAAATTTTGAGTTTTTTTTTTTTTAATTAAAATTCGAAAACTCACTTTTCACAATGTTCTGCAATCTGGATCTACAGACTTTTTCACCTGTTTTGAAAGGTGTTGTTTCACTGCGAATGTACGTTAAAACAAGTAAAAAAGCCAGAATTGGTCTAAGACCAATTCTTATGATACCCTATATGAATGCTCTTATGAAATTTCGTATTGTCACCCTTCTGTTCAAGTTTGATTTTTCAAGTTGTTTTTTGCATATATTTCTAGCACAGTTCGTCGGATAGAAAAATACTTAAAGACAATTTTACAAAAAACCCATTTGAAAAATTTCAGCTCTCTAAGTAGACGCTTTCTCGAGTTATCGTGAAGCCGGATGGACAGATGGACAGGCGTCAGATTTTACAAACGGAATGGAAAACTTAGTATACCCTATGATTTCATCTAGGATTTAAAAATTATTTACTTATGGTCGGTTTCACAGTCCAGGCTTAAGCCAGAGTTTAGCTGAGCCACTGGTGTGGGTGGCTTAAGCCCAGAACTTAAACCTACTCGGTTTCACAGTACTCGGTAAGCTGAAGCTTAGTTAAGCTGCAGAAGAAAATTTTTAACTTGTCAGTACTGCTGTAATTGTAAATTTTTGTAAAGGAAAATTGCTATTGTGGATTAAAAACCAAGCAAAAAGAAGAAGAAGCTTTAATTTACCAGTTTGTTGTGGCTTTTATCTGAAAGGATATCAAATCTAAAATCATTGTTGCAGAATATTTCGCCAACGTAAACCATCATAACCGAATATTTCTCCAGTCGGAACCGAGAATAAAAATCATCCCATTCCTCGAAATGTTGCGGGCGCCTTCTCATAATTTTTTCACAAGATCACACCTTGCTATATTATATTATTCATTTTTTCTTCGCTTATATCCTCTGCATCTGATAAACAACTCATTTTGTCTTAAACCGTGTTTTTTTTCTTTTTACTAAAACGTCAATTGGAATGCTGATACCAGCTGCCAGACAGTACTCAAAACTGCTAATAGATAACTATATTTCGCTTGAAAAATTTCAATTAAGTTTTAAAGTATAACTTTTGTAATATGCACGTTCGTTTAATAACAAAAATTAAAATATTTAGGCAAAACATGTATTTAGCGATGATCTCTATATGTAATTCACAGCAACATCTGGGGCTTATGCCTTCGAGATAACGGGTTTAACTTAAACTTGCCTTAAGCCAGTGATATCCCTTAAGCCTTGACTGTGAAACCGAAATATTTATTAAGCCTTTGCTTGAGCCATAGCTGTGGCTTAAACCTTGACTGTGAAACCCGCCATTATTAATATTTTATATAACAGATCCTCATGCACTTTGTGCCTTGCCAACAAACGTGTTAGGTAGGAGTGAAGCAAGTCTGATGTTCTGAAGGACACTGAGGAAGAATTAATTAGTTTTGACGAACAAATAACAAGTATGTTTGTCAGTCATGATGGTGCCGCAGCAAACCCAAAGGGTGGAAATGACCATTTCGGGATGTACATGGTGTCCAGGCTAAACAGCTTCCCGATATTCAAAGTATGGAGAGCTTAGATGGTTATGTGTTAATTTAAAACAATTGTTTTCAAAGATGTGATGAACTTTTTTTGGTTTTTGTTTTACTTTTAGTCATTTGTAATATACCTCATGTGCATATTAATTAATTGTTTAATAATATTGATTCTATTTTGTGCGGGCACAACACATGATTTAAGGTATTAGGAATTTTAAGCAAATTTAAATAATTTAAAAAACACTTGGCAATTTAGGTTCCACTTTATAAATATATTTATCATTTTATTAAAAAAACACAAAAAAAAAAAAAAAAAGTTAAAGCCGACGAGTTTCGTTTGATCAGAACATTATCAAGGATAAACGACTACTCGTGTAGTGACAAATATATTTATAAAGTGGAACATAAATTGTCAAGTGTTTTTTAAATTATTTAAATTTGCTTAAAATTTATAATACTTTAAATCATTAATTAATTACTGTAAGGAAGAACTTTTATACCTATTTTGAAATAAAACATAAACTTTCTATATCTTATCTATTTTTATTTATATATTTTAAATCTTCATAACTGAGTAAGCTAACTAGTTCTACTCTTCCAAGCATTGATACATTGCTACTGTCCAAAACCCGCGAAAATACTTAACCAAACATGAAAGAGACTCCCTCACTACCACATGAGAGGCCCAAAGGAGTCCTAACATTCTAAAATATTTGCAGTGTTCTTATGTAAAACTGACAAAAGGTTGATTTGAATAGCTCCCCGCCCTAAACTACTATTCATACAAAAAAATGGTGTTCTGATAATCTTAAGCTTGCTTTCTTATATTCCGAACCAAAATAAAATTTTTATACCTTTCCTAACAAAATCATTAAAAAATATTTATCTGATTCAAATGACTACGATTCCTCAAACAAAAATTCTCAGCTGAGTAATCATTGGAAAGGGTTTTCTAATAGGGACTTGACAATTTTGAATTTAGTTTGTGAACGCACCTTTTCACTTAACATCGAACTGTCACTTTCAGTTTATTCAGTAGACATAACCTTTCCATCATGGTGAAGTACACGAACGAACAACGTCTGCAAATCTTAAAAATTTACTACAGAAATTCGGAGTCGGTGGCTGCTACTTTAAGAGCGTTAACTCCGACTTTCGGTCGTAATTCTCGCCCTAGTAGTCAAGCAGTAACAAGTTTAGTGAAAAAGTTTGAGTCTATATATTCGTTGTGTGATGTTGCCGTGCCAGTGAGACTACGGGTTGGTCGAAGTGTGATGATCCAAATCAGTCAATTCCACGGCGTTCTCAAGAGTTGGGCATCGGCAAGACCACTTTATGGCGAATTTTGCGTAAGGATCTTATTTTACACCCATACAAGATCAGGCTCACTCAAGAATTGAAGCCGATGGACCATTCGAAGCGACGTACGTTCTCCGATTGGGCTCTGGAAAAGATGCGCCAAGATTCCCAATTTCATGGCAAAACCATCTTCAGTGACGAAGCTCATTTCTGGCTCAATGGGTTTGTCAATAAACAAAATATGCGGTATTGGGCTTGTGAAAATCCACATGTGCTTAATGAAAAACCACTTCATCCACAAAAGATAACTGTTTGTTTCGGTTTGCATGCCGGCGGCGTCATAGGGCCATATTTTTTCGTCGACGATAGTGGTCGCCACGTTACTGTGAATGGTGATCCTTATCGCGCCATGATTATCGATTATTTTTGGCCCGAATTGGAATATATGGACTTGGACAGCATGTCGTTTCAACAGGACGGCGCCACAAGCCACACAGCACACGTTACAATCGATTTATTGAAGAACAAGCTTGATGAGCGTGTTATCTCAAGAAATGGACCAGTCGATTGGACGCCTCGTTCGTGCGATTTAACGCCTCTAGATTTTTTTCTTTGGGGCTACGTCATGTCATTGGTCTATGCTAATAAGCCGACGACGTTGGAAGAGCTCAAAGCCAACATTGAACGCGAAATAGCAGCCGTTTCGGCCGAAATGTGTGGCCGAGTCATGGAAAATTGGGTCCAACGAATCGACCGCTGCAAACGTGCCCGCGGTGGCCATATGAGCGAAGTCGAGTTCCATTCATAAATGTTTTGAATGTACTTCAACCCGATAATAAAGTTTTTGAAATATCTCAAATGGTTTTCATTTTATTTTGAAAAAAGGTGTCAAGTCCTTATTGGAAAACCCATTATATGGCGCTGTGCCGTCATTGCATGCTGTGGGCTCATGAAATTTAATGTAGCTGCCTACAGATTCGGACTCCGGCTGTACGTACACAAATGAATCATTACTCAGCTAAGAGTTAGCGAGCGTAAAATGGTAAGGTCACTTTGTAATCAAAACTATTTTATTATTTTGTTAAGTAAGGTATATAGTAAGTGTAGCATTTGGAAGGTAAGGAACCAAGCTATAATTTACTACAAGACTATATCCTGTATGGATAGTAGTTTAGGCTCTATATATATATAAGGTGAATGTTTGCTACTTCTCCATGAGTATCAATATAGAACACTTAACAGAACGGACCCCCAACGCACACATATAGATTTCTGTTTTTCGGGGGCTTTGTACTGTCACATATCAGATCAGATAATCCTTCAGTGTATGGAATGGTATCATATCCAGGAATGGTTACTGCCTCACAGGGAAGTCAATTATGTACGCATACTTCTGCCTTCATCACTCTCTCCATGTTATCCACTTTTAGTTGGATAGGCTTCCGAGCTATTTGAAACGTCTGCATCAGTATTACAAAAGCCCTCTCAACGCATTGACGTGCGTGTATTATTCGAAAATTGAATAACTTTGGGAAGTAGAGAGCGTTCCGCGTAGTGAATATTAACCAGCAATACGATGAAATGCGCATCTCCCACAACAAAATATGGGAACAGAATATCGCTACTGCCATATTTCCGTAGAGTTGGATCTCTGAAAAGAACGAAAAACATTGTATTAATAGCTCTTGATTTTGCAATAATGTTCACCTCAGTTAAATCCTTGCATAATTAGTCTTGCCGATGCCTTCGGAACTCCGCCATCACGTTGTTTTCTATAGGCATCAATAATCCAGCATATGTATTTGGCGGATGCATTAGACACAGCTAGCAAAATTATGTTGAACCTCTTCTCGACCAGAAATCTTACCTGAATCGCTACATGCTTTCCATAAATGCCGCCAAAGTACATGTCATTTGCGTTCGAAAAGAAAGACCTCTGATGAGAGACACTCCCAAATTAGCTTCACACATTCAAAAATAATGCCACTTTCTGTGGATTTTCCAATTTTGATCAAAAAGAAGCATTTTCACATTATTCGCTGAAACAAAAAAAAAACCTATTTTATTCCAAACACCTTAAGGATATGCACAGGTTTTCTTCAACGCTTATTGCTCCATGATTAGTTCCATTATTTTTGAAAAGAACAGGGGATGTCAACGCCACCATGTTATTGAATGTTGTGCGAGTCATTCATAGCAAATTCTTAAATGGCATTCATCAGCAATTATATAAATTCCTTGACCACTATATGGTAAAATCTTTGAGTGGTACGATGTATAAAACAAGGACGAACATTAATTGTCTTCATAGAAGATTTCGACTTAGGCATCTTCAATTTAGAAATCTCCAGGAGAACTTCTTTTTTTTTCAAAAGTACGAAAAATAGTACTGCTTTGAATTGCACTCGTCCATCCATTATAAGAACTTCACGATAATATCTTCTTGCACACAAAAAACCAAAAAAAAAATTAAATTTTAGGTGTCAACTTTACGAACGTATGGCGAGATAAAAACCAGTCGCAATGCCACAAGAGTTAAATTTTCTTCCTTTATCTCGGAAGATACCTATTTCAATCAGTTATACCATATATGGCTATTTGAAAGTAAGTGATTGTGGGTTTCGAAATATTACAACTCACCATTTATAATTGAACAAAATAAAATCTCAGCGTTAAAATATTTAAAATTAAAGAGGACTTTTTTTTTTACCGAAATACTAATGCAAGTAGCTTCACTATTCATCACATTTTCAACTAAGAAAATTCACATCATGCAAGTGGTTGACAAATTTGGTTAGATAATTTATGTTATGCTAAGTTCAATGCAATTATCTTTCCATTATCTCAATCACAGCTTTATAACAACATTTGATTACGAGGATATTACACCCTCGTAAAAAGATTATCACATGCTCATCAGAAAGAAGGTCTCCCTATTATTGTCGTCTTCTAACGGAAGAACAAACACAGCTGCACATCCTGATGCACTCCGCAAACAATGCAAATCACACAGTGAAGTGCTTGAGATTGCACCTGTATGTGTGTGTGTGTGTACGGCACTGTATAAAATGTGTGTACATTTCGTAATGCAATTGTTGCAAAATATGCAAATTTGTCAACGGAACTGCTTTTGCTTTACAAATTCAAATATTTGTTTCGCAATTTCCTTCGTCTCTTTTGGATGTTTCTCTGCGGTACTGAATTTAGCAGGTTTTAAGCGCTGGCATAAATCCTGCCTGTTTCATTGTATGTAGGTACTTCTTGTTTGCAAGGATGCCGTTCTTGGCTTGGCTGCAATGAACTGAATGCAATTTAATTCCAATGAACACTACATTTTGCCTTTGAAGCTGCATGAAAATATTTCGACAGAGTGACAAAAATCAAATCAGAAGTCATTGGGCTTGAGGGATGACGATGTATAAACGTTTTGAAAGAAGAACAAATTTTTCGAAGATTCAATGTTGCTGGGCACTATCGGTATATGCAAATATGCATGAATGTATATTGGAAGAAATCAAGTAAGCATAAATTTTCCGGTAGCTCTGTAGAAAGATTAATATTTTCATGTATATATGTAGGTTTGTCACCGTAAATATGTATATGTATAGACAGTCGATTAAAGTTCAAGGCTTATAAAATTTTTGCTTTTAAGTTATGTTAAAATTTATGGTTAGGTACACTCGTAACAGAAACTATGATATTTCGAGTTTGTAGTTCTAAGTTTTTTCCGGAAAATTCCTTACTAGTTAGATTTGTGTACACGCCTCTACTTGGTCGTTTAAATTAATTTGTAAAAAGTCCTTGCGTTGTATGCGTAAGCATTTCTCATTAATGGTAGTTATTGTCGGATCAACACATGTTTGACGAGTTTAAAATCCTGTAGTGATCCCTTCAATAAATGAGATTTCAGAAGAATTCGTATTTCGTCCATTTAATTTCCAGACCACAATAAGTGTTCAACGGAAATTAAAATTTTTGCATAATATAAAAATATTAATGGATTTTGAACTGCAGCAGATGTTAAGGTAGTTCTTCTTATGCTTTAAAGTGCTGTTAACGGATCAAATTCTGGGATTCTAGGAAAAGCAATTGATAGTGTCGTACTTCTAAAACAGAAGAAAAAAAATTAAAAGGATACATTTGGAGACATTCAAGATTAAAGATTTGTTTTATTATCCTTCTATCATATTCCTCTTTGAAATAAGCTAAAGACCATGCCAAAGTTATGACTCTTTAAATGTAACTCAGTAGACTAAAATTTGGGAAATTTTTGGGATTTCAAAGTCCTTTAATCTGCCTAGATTGCATTCCACAACAAAAAAAAATAGCTGTGTAGGATAATCATTTGGTATACTCAAAAAGGGCGTACCTGGCAAATATTTCGGGAATTTTGGAAATCAAGGCTTAAAGATAACTGCTATTTTCAAAATTTTAAACGAAAAATTCACATACAAAATTGGCATTACAACACGACCTGGCCACGAAAAAATTTAACATTATTAACAAAAGTAAAAAACAAAAAAAAAAAACTTTTACAATAGTAGTTTTTAGTAACCGGTAATTTTTAACGTATATCTTTCAGTCAAATAATAAAGTCGAAAAATGACTTTTAGTTTTCACTTAAATATTTAAAGTGATTTGTTAAAGAATACCTGTGATAATTTGCAAGTTTTACTACAAGTTAGCGATGAACAAACGGAGACTGTTCTCGAGCAAACATATGACGAAATCGAGCAAGAAGGTGATTACACCGAAGCTGATAACCCTATTGCGATAACGTGGAAGATATTTCTTTTCTATTTGCGACGATTCGGTCCGTTCTGAAGACGATGACTTCGCAAAACCTGGTCCATCAGGGATATTGAAGCAAAGGGGAATGCACTAAATTTCGTAATTAGTGCTTTACATGTGCATTAGGTCTACCGGTAATAAGGTAGGTACTGGCTATGAGGGATGCCGGTTTTAACACCGTTTTGGTCAGTTCAAAAATATAAAATTTTGTTTATTATTATTTTTTTTTTTTTACATTTAATATCACAAATTTAATTCAGGTTTAATACTATTTCAAATTCAACAAAATTCAATAAAACTTAATCGGTAACAAATTCAATTAATAACTTCATTTTAAAGTTCATACAATTGTGGCAGTGTAGCTGCGGTCCCATGCTCCGTTTGCGTTTTTCTTACTCCTGTAAAGAAGAAGATTATGTGTAAATTTAATTAGTTTTGAAAGTGTACATAAAATTATATAATGCCGAAAGTGGCGTGTGGGCAGTGATTTGTTCACATAGAATTTATTCGTTGACAGGGATAACAACACGTATTGCTGCTATGGGTGAGTTGGAGAATGTGTTGCAAATATACCTTGCTGCTAGCGTGTAGTTTTTTAGTATGCTACTGCGTGAGGTAGAGCTGGGCAATACTTAAGTAAAAAAAAACATAAGTACTACTGAAAGTACATTGTCGTTACTTACGACTTATTACTTAATACTTTTGAAATGCCCCTACTTAGTACTTGAACATAAGTACTTGCTTCTATTTACTTGTACTTAAGACTTAGTTTTGTACTTAAGTACCAAGATTTTTACTAAAGTATTTTTGAGTCTATTAAGTACCTTCAAATATCTAACTCTTCGTAGAAAAGCAAACACAATCTCTAGCGCAACTCCTCTTTTGTTGAGCTTTAAATCACGCACAGAACTGTCAAAGAATGTGCCGCACTCACTCGTCAAGACAGAACCTTAGACAAACTAATAACGTACACACAAGAGTGGGCAAGTACTAGAAAAACCAGTAACGTCTCGCTCGAATATAAAATCGACGATGCCTCGACTTGATGACATCACCACTGACATGTATAATATGGATTGCAAAATGGGCTTACTTCTATATTGTTGACTCTCTCAGCCTAAGCACCAAGTACCAACTGAGAGCGAACTGAAAACAACAAATAAATTAGTGGATTCGTGGGAATAAGTGTTTTTAAATTAATCATTTAAGGTTATTACTGACAAAAACTGTTTTATCAAAGACAATGTATTCAGAATTTCTAAATGTTTTATTAAAATCACTTCCCGAGCTGCGTGCTCACTTTTTCAACTTCACGCCAATGATTTTTTCAATGTTGGCACCGACGTAAGAACTCCTTGTTACACAAGCAATTGTGCCTACGTGAAATAGAAACGTAAGCAGTCAATATTATATACGTCAGTGGACATAACCAAGGGTAAGCAAGCAATGCCTCGCTCCAATATAAAATCAACGATGCCTCGACCTGATGTAGGGAAGGTTTCAATTTTTTCGTAGAATTTTACTGGAGATTTTTTCCTTAGAATTGTTATGCATTATTGGAAGCGATATTGGGCGGACCTCTAATAGTTGTTGTGAGTGTAGCAAGTAGAGGTGAAAGTTCTACTCTACTTGCAGCACCGAAAACTATGAAAAACTATAAATAGTACCCACTGGTTACTATACATACTATAGTTTTCAAAAGGTATTGATTTATTAATATGTATTAACTGAACTCGATAGACTTAATCATATTACTGCTAACGTACAAAGATTCTAAAAAAGTGCTTTAAAAAGTACTTAAAAAAATACTTAGTACTTTTTATATACTTAGTACTTAGTTACAAGTACTTTTCATACATTCCAAGTACCGCTAAAGTACTCAGGCCTTCGGTACTTGTGCTTGGACTTAAGTACTTCTTCTTTGGTACTTGCCCAACTCTGGCGTGAGGGTATGGCGGTAGCAGCACTTGTGTAGCAAATTGGAATGCTGCTTCGTGTGGGACTGCAGTGATGTTTTCTCGTGTGCGCTTTTATAAGTGCAGCGAATTGGAATGCTGCTACGTGTGGGAGTGGATATTGTTACACCTCTGACGTTTTATCGTTTGCTTTTATGGGTGCAGAAAATTGGAATGCTGCTACGTGTAGGAGTGGATTTGTAGCACTTGTGACGTTCGTCGTGTGCTTTCGTCTGGTTGTAGCAAATTGGGTTGCTGCTACGTGTTGGATTTGATAATTTCCAATTTTGTCAGAATTAACTTTTGTATTTATAGTCGCAAAATTAACCTCTGGTAATATATCTGGACTGACCTTTGTATAAAGTTTCCGTAAACTCTGAATTACATAGGATTAACTCCTATGCAAAATTGCTTGAATTAACCTCACTTTGTGCAATACTTAGGATTAACTTCTAGTTGACATTATTTGAGTCAAACTCAATTTGTGTATTATTTAGTAAACTCCTACAGGTAATAATTCGAGTCAACCTCAATTTAGTATGTCCAGAATCAACTTCTATATAGTTATGATTTGCATTATGAGTTAACTTCAAATATTTTGGATAGCCAGCATTAACTTCTCTTTTAGGATTGAGTCAACCTAAAGTAGTGGACTTAGAATTAACTTCTATATTGGAATTCAGAATTTACTTCTGATTTGGATTGGGATTTTGCTCAGAACAAACTCCACGGCTGAGGACTTGATCAGATTAACTCATATTTGGAAATATGTGATTTCACTATGGCTGGCCGCGTTTTTATAGCTGCTGAGGCCGATCATGTGCTGTACTCTCATGGCCCTGATAACGCTTCTGTCAATTGATGCGGCGATAATAGAGTCTGACTACCGTAGTGTCAATTGGATGCATGTCAATTGTAAATACACGGAGGAATGTGTATTAAAGGTAAGTGTTTTGTAATGTAGCGGTAATTGAACACTACAGCTATATTACTGCATTTTAGGTAGGTTAGTGTAGCGGTATGTTAAAATGACAAGATATGTGAGCTTGTGTTTACTGTTGCTTTATTAACCAAAAATTACTTATTTTACGTTAGTCTGAATTCTGTTGTAATTTTTTCACTTTAAATGTACTTAATTAATTTAATTAATTATCTGGAGGCATGTATTCTTGAGGTGTCGTAACGTGACACGTGCTCAATTTTATACCTCAGATTTTCACCAATTCACTTTTATTACAATTAATTTCACTGTTTCTTACTTACTATAATTCACGTGTAGCTTAATATTAACTAATCTACGTTGTTTTTTCACATGAAGCATTAATTATGCGTGGCTTGCATGAAGTCAATGCTATGTGAAAAAACTAAATTAAATTGTCCACCACCAAATGTTTTAAGAATATATATAACAAATACTTATCCTAAAACGTTCACCACCAAATTCAAGTCACACCAACTTATTAATTTGATATTACAATCTTGATAGCATGTGAATGCTGTACCTTGCTTGGCACGTTGATTTATGCTATAAGATTGTAGATTGAGAATTATTAATTTTTGCACTTTTTTGATTTCTGAAAACACCACTGGATCTATGCGAAGTTGCATGTATGATCGCTGTCAAACTAATGAGAGTTTAGTTAGGGAGCACCTCCTTTTTATAATGTCCGAGCCGCCATTTTCGGACAAGTTCCACATGAAAAAATGCAAATTTCATATATTTTTTGCACATTATAAGTCCATGCTGTAATGTTAAAATATTCCAAATTATGTGAATTAATTTATTTTTAATTATCCATAATTTTTCCTAATTCATTTATTGAAATATTTCAATTTTTCTAAAACTTATCAATATGGCCGCTCCCTATCATACTATGTTGATTTCCGGTGTGGAACATAAATTCTCTCACGAATTTTCTTCTGTCTCGTTTCCACACCGTTCTCTTTCCCACTCATTATGGGAATTAGAATTACCTTTTTTTATAAATATTTCCTTACCTGGGCAATTTCGCGTTTTTTAATTATTGCCAACAGGTAGAGCGCGGCCAACTTCATAAAAGTGATTATTTACTTCGTCGCGGTGACAGTTGGTTTCGCGGATTTTGTTGTGAAAAGTTCGGTGCTTTGTGTTGTGTATTTCTTCGCCACCAAGGGATTAATTCACAAGGTAAGTGCATAAAAATATTCTTTAAATATTAATTAATGATTTTCCTGTGCATAATTTGCAAGAATCATGCAAATTATGCGCAAATTTTGTGATGAAAAAGTGATTAATGAAGTGTCAACAATGGTTACAATTGTTGATTTTTCATTAATAATAGTGTGTGTAGCTTTTGCGAGTTTATGTTATTCGCATATTTAAACATAATTGCATGTTTCGCAATAGTTTATTATGCCAGTAACATGAATTTCGCTGAAAAGTAGCAATGTTTATGTTTTCATGTAGTGTTGTTGTTGTACTGCCAAGAAATTTGTTTCTTGGCAGTATGCATGTATGCACTTAAATTTTTTATTGTGCTGTTTAATAGTTAATCCAATTGATTCTATTAAACTAATATATATCTTTTTTTCTCATTTCAGATACTTTTTGAAGATACAGGAGGCCAGTGCTGACTGGACACAGGATCTTGGAATTCTAGTCTAGGGAAGTATTAAATATTTTATATTGTTCTAATTATTTTTTATTTATTTTTCAGCTGTGTTCAACATACTCCCCCCCGTTGAACAGTTTGTTCAACCAAAGCTTCTTTTATTTTGCGTATACCTCTCTTGTGGTAATGATGGAATATTAATTCTCCGTCCTTAGTGACCTTTAATTTGACTTGGTATTTGTCGGGTAGATTAATGAATCTTTCGCGGTTCCTCCGCTGCTGTATTGCCCGAACATTAATACGCTGCAAGACATATCGAGGCAGATATATGTCTACGCCTTCTCGCGTTCGAAATTTTTGAAAGCTATTGTTCCTCCTCATTTCGAACTCGTTTATGGTTGTGGTCAGCAGAAGTCTGGATAACTGAGATATCCGACTGCCATTAACCACCACTGTCTGCTCCGGGTGTGGATCCGTAAAGGGAGTCGGGCCTACAAACGGTAAGTTTGTAGCCGTAGTTGAGTCCTTAGCTGCTGCGCTCGTGGATGGCTCTCCTCTGGTTCTGGAAACTTCTTCTGTAGCTCCTCTAACTTCTTCTCGACCTCCTGGAGCCAATTCGTGGGCCAACTCCGGCCTGGGTCTGCCAAAGACATCACATCCCGGGTCACGCAACATCCTCCGCTCCGGGCTTCCTGGTGGGCTAAAGTAAATGTCTTCCAGAATGTATAGTGTATCATCCTGTTCGTAGGTGAATGACATCTGAAATGGCAACCAGTTAGTATGGCGTAACGTGAATAGAACACAACCCTCAGCCAACAGTAGTACACAAAAGGACAGACACATGACGACACTAAGAACAGGTAGTTAATCTATAGCTAATGGTAGCGGACTAATTTTTGCAATTGGTCGTAGAAAACTACCGTTTCGCGTTTTGACCTTGACTACCCGAACCAGATCATCTGTCCCTGGATGCACTTGTTCGATTATGCCCATTAACCAACTTGTGGGTGGCATCTGATCGTGTTTTACAAGTACCACGTCCCCTACTTGAATATTTGGTTGTCTTGTATACCATTTGGGTCGATTTTGCAATTGGTTCAAGTAATCCCTTGACCATTTATCCCAAAATTGTTTATATAATAGTTGTATGTACTTCCACCGTTTGGAAGGTAGTATTGCTTCATGTGTATAGTCTGGCTCTGGAATGGCATTAAGTGCTTGGCCTATTAAAAAATGTCCGGGTGTGAGGATAAGTAAATCCTCTGGATCATTTCTCACGTAGCATAGCGGTCTAGAATTTAGACATGCCTCAACCTGAGCCAGGACTGTAGAGTATTCTTCGAATGTGCATCTGGAGTGTTGTAATGTTCGGCGTAAATGGTACTTTATTGCCTTTACCCCGGCTTCCCATATCCCTCCAAAGTGTGGAGAGGCTGGAGGATTGAAATGCCAATTGATTTGCTTGGAGGCAAGATATTGTGCTGCTACTGGAGTTGCACCTTTAATTGCTGCTTGCAAATCCTTATCTAAAATCGCTTTTCCTCCAATGAAGTTGGTGCCACAATCTGAGTATATGTCACTACACAAGCCTCTTCGTGCTACAAATCGTTTTAATGCAGCGAGGAATGCTTCAGATGTGAGATCTGATACCAACTCCAGATGTACCGCCTTTGTGGCCATACAAATGAAGATGCAAAAGTATGCTTTCAACAATTTTGCATTTCGTAGGTTTGATGCTTTTATTATTACAGGTCCTGCATAATCAATTCCTACGTTAAGGAACGGTCTCGTTATATTCACTCGAGACGTTGGTAGATTTCCCATTAGTTGGGTTCTTGTTGTAGTGCGATGTTTACAACAGATAATGCACTTATGTATTCGACTAGTAATTCGGCGTCGAGCATCCAAGATCCAAAATCTATCTCGACTAGTGCTGAGAACTAGTGATGGCCCGCCATGCAGAGTATCCACATGCAGTTTGTCAATTAGTATTAGTGTAACGTGATGATCACGTGGTAAGATGATTGGGTGCTTCCTATTATATGGCAATGTTGCATTCAGAAGTCTACCACCTAATCGTATTAGACCGTTGTTGTCCAGAAATGGATTGAGCTTGATTAATTTGCTATGTTGTGACAATGGTTTCTTGCCCAACATATTCTTATACTCTTCTGCAAACGCAGTTTGTTGTACGAGTTTTAATATTGTTACTTCAGCATTATTCCATTCCTGCACAGTGAAAGCTTGAACGAGTTTCGATTGTGGATGCCGACAATTGTGTATGAAACGTTGAATGTTTGCTACAATTCGCACAAGGCGAGTATACGACGAATATCGTAAAAGAAGATTGTTGTCTAATTTCGCTAAAAAACTTACTGTGGGCAGTTCTTTAGCTTCTAAATTTGTTTGTTCCGAAATGTCCTTAAATTTCGGCCAGTTCTCCTGTTCTTCAGCTAACCATGATGGTCCATGCCACCATAAATGATTACTGGTTAAATCTGCTGCAGGAACACCTCTGGAGGCTAAATCTGCCGGATTGTGTTTTGTAGATATGTGACGCCACTGTTCGAAGCGTACAACGTCTTGTATTTCGACGACGCGGTTTGCTACGTAGATTTTCCATCGTGCTGGATGTTCCTTGATCCATTGCAAGACAATTGTTGAGTCTGTCCAGGCGAAGATTGGCACATGATGTAGGCGCATATCTTCAAGTGTAGCCTGAAGCAGTCGTGCAAGTAATAGAGCTCCATTAAGCTCTAATCTAGGAATTGTTGTTGGCTTAATTGGAGCTACTCTAGTTTTTGCAGTAAGCAAATTGGTATGAATTAAGCCGTTCTGATCGTTTACCCGTAAATAAACGGCAGCTGCAAAAGCCTTTGTAGACGCATCACAAAATCCATGTAATTGGATGCTTGCCTCAGATGAATAGTTGATCCATCTAGGGATTTGTATGTTTTCTATGCATTTTAAGTTACGTTTAAACTTATTCCATTGTTGTTCTATTATTTCCGATACCTTGTTGTCCCATGCACATCCTGTGATCCATAGTGCTTGCATGAGCACCTTGGCTGTGATTACCACTGGTGCCAGCCAGCCTAAAGGATCGTACAGTGATGCGATGTCAGACAGAATGGTTCGTTTAGTTACCTTGGCATGAACTGTCCATGGTTTGGTTATAATGGAAAAACTATCCAGTTTAGGATGCCAGCGAATTCCTAGTGTTTTTACAGATTCCTGGTCTGTGATCGTTAGTGTTTCTGTGAATTCACATTGCTCTGCAGGAAGATGGCTTAACAGCTCTGAACTGTTGCTTGTCCATTTCCTGAGATTGAATCCTCCAGATTTCATCATACCTATTAGCTGATTTAATAAGCATTTGGCGTCATTAAGATTGTCAGCTCCAGTCAGGAGATCATCCACATAAAAATCTGTGGTTGTAACCGTAGAGGCTAAAGGCCATCTTTGCTGTTCATCATTTGCTAACTGTTGTAGCGTCTGAATAGCTAAGTATGGCGCTGACGCCGTTCCAAATGTCACCGTGTTCAGCTGAAAATCCTGAATCTCCTTAGTTTTAGGATGTCTCCAAATGATTCGCTGAAATGTTCGGTGATCGGGATGCATGGTGATCATGCGATACATCTTTTCAATGTCTGCGTTCATAGCAATTTTATATTTGCGCCAGTTGAGCAACGTGGCGAACAGCTTAGGTTGCAGAACTGGGCCCTTTAGTAGATACTCATTAAGAGATTTGCCATTCGACGTCTTCGCTGAGGCATCGAATACTACTCTCACCTTTGTTGTCGTGCTTTCCTTCACAACGGCATGATGAGGTATATAATAATGGGGCTGATTGATATTGGGCGGAGGTATTTCCTCCATATGACCCAACAAGAGATATTCGTCCAAACATCTCTCATATTCAACTTTCAAGTCTGGATTTCTGGCTAATTGTCGTTGAATTCCTTGAAAGCGTTTAATTGCTTGTATTCTCGATTGCCCCAGAGTAGGGTTCTCGTCGTTTACAAAAGGTAACTTAACTTGATAAGTTCCATTATGCAGACGCTGGTGATTGAGTTGATAACTCTGTAGACATTCTTTGTCTTCTTTTTTAAGAATGGGGTTTGTGGGAAATTCTTCTGTTTCCCAGAACTTCTTGAGTTGAAGAGCCACATCATCAGTTGTGATTGTAAATGATGACGTTTTGTGCTCTGCATCATCTATGCTAGACCCTAGCAAAATCCAACCAAATATTGTGTTGACTGCTGTAGGAGTCGTATTTGTTCCTTGCCGAATACCGGTTCGCAATATTTGAGCATAAACTCTTGCTCCTAATAATGCATCTATCCTTCCCGGTTTCCAGAATGTGGGATCTGCGAGTTGCAGTTTCTTTAGCTTCGCGCATTCCGTTTTAGACACTATTCTAGAAGGCAGAGGATCTGTAATGTTCTTAAGTATTAGAAAGTTTTCTTCTAATACTGCTGTAGATCTCGTTGTTCGAGGCCGAAGAGAGAGTATTGTTTGGTGCCTTGAGATGGCTGTATGGCTAGTGTTTAAGCCTGTGATGGAGACTGCAATTGGGCTTTGTACTGCTCCTAATTTCCTGCAAGCTTCCTCAGTGATGAAAGATGATTGCGAGCCACTGTCTATCAGACATCGTAGAATATAAGGTTTTCCGCTTTTTGTCTGTGCTACTACTAATGCAGTTGCTAGTAGAGCATTGTGACTTTCTCGGGTTACGATGTTATGACTAGTGTTTAAGCCATTAGTATTGTTGACTGCTTGTAACCGGGAAAAGCTTTCCTGTGAGGAGCTAGATTGATTAGCTTGACTTGAGCTCAATCTAACTTTGTCATGTGCTGACTTATGCTCATTATGAACAGCTGAGGACTTGGGTTTTTCCTTATTGTGTTCTTCATGAAGGGTGCTATGATGTCTCTTATTACATTTCAGACATCTAAATTTGCTAGTGCAATTATTTAAGTGGTGAATTCCTAAGCAATTTGAGCACCGACCTGATGCCTTCAATATCTGATATTTGGATGGTATGTCCATCGCTAGATACTTCGGACACTTTTGGAGGTAATGCCTGGCATTGCATGCTGCGCATTTAAATTCATTTGTAACGTGATATGACTTTGTCACATCTGGTGTGGTGTTTGGTTTGTGATGTGGTGTGGACTTAACTAGACTATCTGCTAACGATTCTAAAATTCTTAAACGTGTATTTAAGAACTGCTTAAATGACTTAAATGTTGGGAGTTCTTGTGTGCCTCCCTGCTCTTCTTCCCACATTTTGAGGGTAATGAAAGGTAATTTTTGTACTAACAGATGTATTAGAAGTACATCCCAAGATGTCGTATCAACTTCTAAACTTTGTAATTGTTGGATACATTCGTCTGTTGTATCAATTATTGACTTGAGTCCTTTAGCAGACTCTGCATTTAGTTTGGCTTGGTTTACCAAAACCTTTAATTGATGATTAACTAAAATTCTCTTGTTCTCATATCTAGCCTTTAACTTGTTCCATGCTGGCATGTAATCTTCATTTGTTACTGGGGTGTGCCGCAGCAATTTCTCAGCATCACCCACTAAACAAGATTTCAGATGATGCAGCTTTTGAACTGGTGTTAGCTTTGTATTGTCATGAACAAGAGAGATGAATAGATCATGAAATGATCGCCATAAATCGTAGTTGCCGTTATACTTGGGCAACTGAATGCGCGGAAGGAATGATTCCTGTTGAACAACAGTTGTAGAATGAATAGGTACTTGTCCCGAGCTTGATGTTGGGACGAATTTCCGCAATCCTTCTACTAATTCTCCCATATATTCGGAATATTTTAACTCTGTTGAGCTATGATTATCTTGGGCTAAATACTCATGTTGCTTTTCATCAGAACTTTCTAATAAAGCCTGATTTATTGCCATATCTGTATCGCTATATATTTCCCATAGTTTCTTCAAATCTGTAATTTTAGTTTCATAAAAGCCTTGTGTTCGTTTAACAAGGTTCGTTTTCTTTCCATTTTCGATTAACTTTTCAATTCTTGCACGCAATATGCTTTCCGTAAGGATTAGTTTATCTACTGAATCCATGTTGATTGATATTTTACGATTAGTTAATTAACCGTGTGGGTTAAATGATGAAGATAATTGAAAAAAAAAAGCAATTTAATGCCACGTGGGATAAATGTAAATTTAGTCGAAGAACGTAAATTGATACCGTGTATGACAAATTGACGTGAAAAAATATTTATCTAAATTTTCGTTACTAATTTTAGTTAATTTAATTATTCAGCTATTTATTAAGAGTTACTGACATGTAAGTTCAGCACTTAACTATGTAACACGATTTACTGACATGTAAGTTCAGTAATTATAATAGAAATTTCGAAAATATTCGAGCTGCCTCGTCTGGGCACCCTGAAGTTTTACGTCTAAGCACGTTTATAAATTAATTTTTGTGTTTTTTAATAAGAACTGCCACGTCTAAGCACAATTATTATTTTGAAAACTTCTTAAAAACTGCCACGTTTCAGCACAATAACAGTAAGAATTGCTTGACTAATTTAATCGTAAATGAATTATTGTCAATCGCAACAGCAAACAGGCACACATTCCTGGATGGAACCACCAAAAAATGTTTTGTAATGTAGCGGTAATTGAACACTACAGCTATATTACTGCATTTTAGGTAGGTTAGTGTAGCGGTATGTTAAAATGACAAGATATGTGAGCTTGTGTTTACTGTTGCTTTATTAACCAAAAATTACTTATTTTACGTTAGTCTGAATTCTGTTGTAATTTTTTCACTTTAAATGTACTTAATTAATTTAATTAATTATCTGGAGGCATGTATTCTTGAGGTGTCGTAACGTGACACGTGCTCAATTTTATACCTCAGATTTTCACCAATTCACTTTTATTACAATTAATTTCACTGTTTCTTACTTACTATAATTCACGTGTAGCTTAATATTAACTAATCTACGTTGTTTTTTCACATGAAGCATTAATTATGCGTGGCTTGCATGAAGTCAATTGTCCACCACCAAATGTTTTAAGAATATATATAACAAATACTTATCCTAAAACGTTCACCACCAAATTCAAGTCACACCAACTTATTAATTTGATATTACAATCTTGATAGCATGTGAATGCTGTACCTTGCTTGGCACGTTGATTTATGCTATAAGATTGTAGATTGAGAATTATTAATTTTTGCACTTTTTTGATTTCTGAAAACACCACTGGATCTATGCGAAGTTGCATGTATGATCGCTGTCAAACTAATGAGAGTTTAGTTAGGGAGCACCTCCTTTTTATAATGTCCGAGCCGCCATTTTCGGACAAGTTCCACATGAAAAAATGCAAATTTCATATATTTTTTGACATTATAAGTCCATGCTGTAATGTTAAAATATTCCAAATTATGTGAATTAATTTATTTTTAATTATCCATAATTTTTCCTAATTCATTTATTGAAATATTTCAATTTTTCTAAAACTTATCAATATGGCCGCTCCCTATCATACTATGTTGATTTCCGGTGTGGAACATAAATTCTCTCACGAATTTTCTTCTGTCTCGTTTCCACACCGTTCTCTTTCCCACTCATTATGGGAATTAGAATTACCTTTTTTTATAAATATTTCCTTACCTGGGCAATTTCGCGTTTTTTAATTATTGCCAACAGGTAGAGCGCGGCCAACTTCATAAAAGTGATTATTTACTTCGTCGCGGTGACAGTTGGTTTCGCGGATTTTGTTGTGAAAAGTGCGGTGCTTTGTGTTGTGCATAAAAATATTCTTTAAATATTAATTAATGATTTTCCTGTGCATAATTTGCAAGAATCATGCAAATTATGCGCAAATTTTGTGATGAAAAAGTGATTAATGAAGTGTCAACAATGGTTACAATTGTTGATTTTTCATTAATAATAGTGTGTGTAGCTTTTGCGAGTTTATGTTATTCGCATATTTAAACATAATTGCATGTTTCGCAATAGTTTATTATGCCAGTAACATGAATTTCGCTGAAAAGTAGCAATGTTTATGTTTTCATGTAGTGTTGTTGTTGTACTGCCAAGAAATTTGTTTCTTGGCAGTATGCATGTATGCACTTAAATTTTTTATTGTGCTGTTTAATAGTTAATCCAATTGATTCTATTAAACTAATATATATCTTTTTTTCTCATTTCAGATACTTTTTGAAGATACAGGAGGCCAGTGCTGACTGGACACAGGATCTTGGAATTCTAGTCTAGGGAAGTATTAAATATTTTATATTGTTCTAATTATTTTTTATTTATTTTTCAGCTGTGGTCAACAGTAAGTGTTGTGTTATTTATTATTTTAATTAAATATTTATTGCCTTTTTGTTTTCCTTTTCAGATGTATTATATCCAGGGCAACTTTAGGATAATCGTGGTATGTCGGAGCACTGAGGGTAGTACCCTAAATTAGATAAGTGTTCTTGTTATTATTGATCTTTTAGGAATACGATCTTTTTAGGAATTAATATCCAAAATTGGACAGGTTGCATTGAGAGAAGTATAGTTCGGTAGTAGACACAACAGTCTCTACCTCATGGTGGTGAGGAAAAGAGTTTTTTCGCCAATACCCGTGATTGAGTAGGCTTTGTACACTGAAATTGTTCATTTTACAAAAAAGTTGTTTTTACATAAATTGTAGAAAATTAATAAGAAATATATAAATATATTCATCGAAATATGAGTCGGAAAGGAGATATTGTCAAAAAACTATTTTTGGGCACCATTTTTTCAATATGGCGGCGCGACCGGCAAAGATACGAACACGTCGAAGTCTATAAAAATAATATCGATTTTCAAAACTCCCGGAAAACTTTCCAGGTAGAGCTACCAAATGACTGTATTAGTATTTTTTATCCCTTAATGATTCAACTTTCAGCAAAAGAATATCGAAATTGGGGATGGTCAGGTCGGGTTGGAAAGTGCGAATTTTCATCGATTTCCAATGGAAGATTTGATTCAAAAAACCAGTGGGAAGGAAGCTTTTCACGTCGGTTTTCATTTTGTCGGTAAACTGCAGTTTAAGCTTTACGATTTGATCTATTATCTGCATGAAGCCGAACTCAGAGTAAGCACGTGTCAAAAAGAAAACTCCTTAAGCTATACTGCACATCGGAAAAGTTTTACAGAACGTAGCATGCAGAAATTAAAACGAAACATTAACAAAGGATGAATTTCAGCAACAAGCCTAATCATAATGGAATCACGACCGAGGGTAGCAAACGACGTCATGGTCAGGATTAACATAAAACATGCATTGAATGCGGTATAAGTCTCAATGCATGAATTAGAGAAAGAGATGTAAAATAGTTATAAATGTCCGATGTTATTTGAAGTAGATGGTGGCCTCCTGTAATTATCGTAGCGGTAATATCTCTTGGGGTGAGATTTCATCATTGCCTGAACTTGTTCAGAGAAAAAATATACTCTATAATCTCCTTGTCAAGGCAATTGTCGCTATGGACGATATTCTGGTTATAACGTTAGGTTTAAGTTATGTTAAAGTTACTTTCATGAGATATCGTATGGAGCACAATGGGATCAAAACTGCCAAAAGGAAAATGGAGTACAAAATTCGGGAATACCTCAGCTATCACACGACACAGAATTTAAAATCATAGTAAATTTATCATATGCTAGGCTGTAATAGGTTTTCAGTAGGTGAAGTAAATCATTGTTGATTTTGCAATCGGCCAGGCACCTAAACCAGCTAATTCCCCGATTGGGTGAGTATTTTGTGCCAACAACGTACCGAGGACGTTAAATCGTTAAATGCTTGGTTAAAGAATTATAATGAACTTGAAAAATCTTTTTAAATCTGTGAAGAAAATACATTGATAATTTTTCTACTTTCCTACATTGGGATATTAAGAAATGGGATGGGTAAAACTAGAGCCATTTTATAGGGCTGAGCTTTGTAAAAAAGATTTCAAAAATTTTTATGCAAATGAAAAAAAGCATACTCAAACAATTGCGTGTCCACGTCAAAGCTGTTTTTCCATTTTTTTCCGTGATAAAAGTAATTTTTGTAATAAAAGCATATTTTTATTCATACTTTACGTTTAGTATTGTTACTATAAACGAAAGTAACTAGCCAAAAGTTCAAAATAACAGAGGAGATTTCAGCCGAGTGTGCATTTATTAAAACTTTTTATATTTAGAGAGCAAATGTAAAAAGGCAGTAAACTCATACACAGGACCTATCTCGTCTTGTTCACGTTTTTCTTTACCTTCACGGGATACCTATAAAGAACTAAAAAAATTAACACGCCAAACCTTGGATATTTTCATGTAGAGCCTTTTTATACTATGGCAACATAGTAATGAGAGATTCACTGCCACATTTGTTCTGGAATTTAATTTTAATTTCACTTTTGTGCTTTTATTTTTTTATTTTTTGATATTTCAGGGTTTGCGTGCACTATTTAAGTTCCCTTTAGTCATTTGAGAAATTCATTACAATTTCGTGTTAAGGTTCAGTTTGTACGAAATTTCCTTTTTTAACCTCATCATAATGAAATATGGTATGTTGTTTGTTGCAAATTAAGCCAATTTACGAAGTTAAGTGAGGAATATTTGACGAAATATATTTGTTCAGCTTTATCGCTACTATTTGTTTTATCTGCAAGTTTTAGTATAATTACGGTCATCACTTTCGAATTGTAGTGAAACTAGATAAAAATAGTAAAATATGTATATGGATTTTAGTGTGGTGAAAGTGTAAAAAAAGTATATAAATCGTAAACCGTATAATATATTAGTATTCGATTAATTTAAAATTCCCAGGATAATTCTAACGCAGTCATTTCGGTGCATTTTACTAAGTAATAAATGGTTACTCCGAAGAGATGTTTTCTGACTAAGGCATCTAAAATCAGAATCAGTAGCAAATTATAATCGGACTTATGATTGAAAGCTGTTACGCCACGTAATGTGTCCACACCTATTTGGCGCCACCTGGGTTTTTTTTTCGAGTCCACGAAATAACAAATATTCAAGTGATCCCGCACTGACCCAAGACCTAACCGCAAACGATATTTTCTTTAATACTCCTTGTTTAGGGATTTTCCTTTTCATCTGGCTTTACACCTCTTACCGAAACTATTTTCTTCCTGTACTTCTTCCTTTTTTTTTTAAAACCTCTCTCCTGTTTTTCACTTCTTTTCTTTTCAAACTTTTTTTTGCTTTTTGACCTTGTCTGTCAACTTGACACCCCGAAGCCCGACAATTAATTTCTGAGAGAGATAGAGTTTCCTGATTCTCCTACCAAAGCATTTATAAGTACAGCCCCCCCCAATTTTGTACTTCGGGCTTCTATCTCCGCTACTTTTCCAAACCGGATCGAATCAGTTTTGTTTTGATCAATAATAAGACTCTAATACCAGGACGAGTGCAAGTTTTTAATTTCTAGATTTATGTTTTATTTATCTTTTAATTATACACATTGCTGCGGACATTAATAAATACTCATCTTCATTTTCCATTGTTACTGATTAAAGTCACAGTTTACATAAATAAAACTAGAAAAATCTGGCCAAATGCGAGTCGGACTCGTACAGGAAGGGCTCCGTAATAAGATTTAACACTATGAACTTTTTAGATCGGGCAAAAACCAAATTTTATTGTATAGGGACCCCCTTAAATTTGTAAGTTGATTTTATTTTCATTATTTGTTGTTATAGCAACTGTAGTATTACTTACTCTGTGAAAATGTCAACTGTCTGCCTATTAGGGTTCAGGAGGTCCCGCTGACAGGAACCCGAAAAATGAAAATGTAAACAGCTAATCAAATTAGTTATTATTATTAAGTTCAACACCATCTTATAAAAAAACAGAAAACACTATTAGTGACAACGACATGGAAACTATTACGTTTTTCCCAAGAGTTAAAAACAGAACAGATATTGACTTTACTACAGAAGAAATAAAATTGTTGGAAAAAGGTATAAAATTTTCGCCAAAGATATCTAATTTGTTGGTTAAAGCAGAATGCGCCAAAGAAATTAAAGGTAGTTTAGACAGTTTTATATATACAATTTCAAATAATAGAGAAAAAACAATTCTTAAATCATTAAAACAAAAAATAGGCTCAAATAAAATAATCACAACAAAAGCAGATAAAGGTAACACCTTAATAATTCTACATGAGACAGAATATATAGAAAAAATGTATGAATTCATTACAGTAAGTGGAGCTATACATTTGATTAAAGACCCTACATCGAAATTTTAAGCAGTGATTAGAAAGACCATTAAGAAATGTAGTAGTATTTTAGAAAATCAAAGGCTTATTAACATGAATCCTAAGGCACCGATAATATACGGTTTATTGAAATTACATAAAGATAATTGTCCGAGCCGTCCAGTAGTTTCTTATAAATCAGCACCAGCATATAATTTATGCAAATGTTTCAATAAATTGTTGGTAGAATTTACGGATTTTAGTTTTAAACATGCTATAAGAAGTAGTGTTGAATTGATAGAGAAAATTGAACAACTTGAAATCCCTAAGAACGGTATATTAGTGTCATTCGATGTAAAAAGCCTATTATCTTCGATACCGATAACAGAGTTAGGAAAAATAGTTTACCAACATATTGACACCAAAGTGAAGGATAATACAAGATGCGAACTGAAGCATATACTAGAAATAATATTGGACCAGAACAAGGGCGGATCCAGACGTTTGCTCTAGGGGGGGGGGGGCGATCGCCCCCATCGCCCCCTATAACCGCACTTGCCATCAGCTGTGGACTGCTCTGTATAGCTTTCTCATTTCGTTTTGGCATGAAAATTTCATTAGCATTCAGATATCGCCAGAGTTCTTTTATCTATATAATATAAGTTTTTGATCCCGTAAGCATAGTAAAATTTAATCCCACATAAAATAGACATTATACACTTCTTGCTTGCGCTACTGGTGTTTTTCATACATAGGTCGCTTTCATTTCGCTCAAACACCATAATTTCTTGGGCTGGACTGCAATTTCTTGCAACTTAAATGGTGGAAGAAATTTTCGAGGAATGCTAAATAGGTAGGGTTAATATATATATTATCCTATTTGCCTTAAATTAAATATTTGCAGGACAACTGAATCTGAGATTAATTACCCCGGTTATGATAATTTTCCCAACATACTACTTTTCATCAAAATACCCGGCTTTTGTGAGCTTTCGATCACAAAAAAGTGCAACAATGCTTATACTGAAAATTCATTAGTGATATAATTTTACATTTCTTGAGAATAATTTATGACTAAAAAGGAAAAAACAATAAATATATCAAATAACTATCTAGAGTTTTCCATTTAATCAAATTACATTTGTATACAAAATTTTAAATTTTCATGGTACACAAAGAAAGCATATTCAAAGGAAAGTAATTTAATTAAGTATTTTGATAAACATTAGGAGTTCCAAATTTCAATTTCGGGAAATTGTTGTTCACTGTAGTATAATTTGAGCTGTCCAGATTGTATACCTTGAAAATTTTAAAATTTATATACAAATGTAATATAATTTAAAAATTTAATTAAATGCAAAATGAAGGAAACTCTGGAGAAATGAAGGGAGAAATTATTTTCTATTTTTTTAACGCCGGTTTAGAAACGGTCTTTTTTAAAAATTTTTTTTTTGTATTTTCTATTTCATTGGATTAGAATATAAATTTTGATTTATTATTATTAGAGCTCTAGAGGGGGATCGCCCCGATCGCCCCCCGCTGTATCCGCCACGGTACCAGAATTATTTTAGATTCAACAATAAATATTATAAACTAAACGATGGGTTAGTGATGGGATCACCATCGTCCCCCATATTAACCGAAATATGTATGAACAATTTCGAAAAGAAGACTTTCAACAAAAACTGTCCGTTCAAATAGATATATATAGATATATATAGATATATATATATAGATATGTGGATGACGTTTTAGCCTTATGGCTAGGTACAGATGCAGTGTTGTATGATTTCCTAAATTGGCTCAATAAAAGTAATAGTAGAATTCAATTAACCATAGAAACAAAAAAGAATGGTCCATTAAATTTTTTAGACCTTGTAATTAATAAGTTAGACAGTAAATTTACATTTGATATTTTTAGAAGACCTTCTTTTACAGATTCAATTATACCAATAGACTCTAATCACTCATGTGATATAAAAATATCATCTTTCAATAATTTAATCCATAGACTATTTAGTATACCACTTTCTCAATTAGCATTTAATAAAGAAGTTAAGGTGATTAAAAAAATAGCCAACAACAATGGATATTCTCCAAATGTAATAGATAAATTAATAAAGCAGAAGGAACAGAAATTAGTGCTAAAAAAACTTTGTAACTTGATACCTTCTAATGTTAATACTAATAAGTATATAAGGTTACCATTTATAGGAAAGATTAATTATACCATAGCAAAAATATTAAAGAAAAATCGCAATGTTAATGTCGCTTTTTACAATAAGAACACAATCAGAAATAAGCTAATAAACTACAAAGAGAAAATGATTTGTTGAGAAAATCAGGTGTATACCAGATCAGATGTGACGTTTGTGAATGCATGTACATACATAGGTCAAACAGGACGTGAGATTAAAATAAGATTTCAAGAACATATGACATATAGACAATTAAGCGGTAGCCATACATTTAAGAGAGAAAAATAATTATTGTAGCATACAAAGTGTAAAAGTATTGCACGTTGAGAAGAAAGGCAAAAGATTAGATCTATTAGAAAATATACAAATAGAAAGAGCAAAAAATAAAAATAATGTACATGTACTTAACCAGCAACTACAGTTTACTCTGTCCCCCATATTACGACAAGTGAGTAAATTAGTTCACATAGTAGTAGATTCAGTAGCTTGTTAAAATCCTCTAAAGATAGTCGAAAAGACCGAAACAATTGTTAGAATTTTAGACAAACATTTTTGTGAAACTTAAAAGTAAATAAATTAGCTGATCTCACTCAGTTTGCGTTTATAATAATGTTTCACAAACCAAAGTCATTATACAGCTTAAAATACATAGAAAACATTTCTTTTTATTTTACATATATTGTAACTGCCAACGCTTTTTGTCTTATCAGGACATCATCAGACCTTTTGCTGTAGCCCTGATAATGTCCTGATAAGACGAAACGCGCTGTCGGTTACAATGTGTATAAAATAAAAATATATATACATATGTATACGTTGTGGAAAGAAACAAGAAGTGTTTACTTTTCTTTTGTCAGATAGCAGTTAAAATAAATCTATTCCAGTAAGTGTTATCCATAAAATCTGCGAATTATTCAAATCAAAAAACAATTGTAATTTTAACAAATTTTAGTAATTTTTGTTTTTTTATTACATAACCTTCAGCTATGACAATCGTTATTGAACTCCAAAATATTAAACGTTTTCGGCTATTGATTTGAGTTCAGATTTAGATCCAGACTTATTTATTTAATAATTTCTTTACAATTTTTATTTGTTAAAAAAAAAATATTAAGATTAATTCATTTAATTCTTAACTTTAAAAAATGGAGATGTTGTGAGCTATATTGCGTAAAGGTTTAATTTTTGGCATTTGAAGTCTTCTAGATGAATAATTTTTAAATCGTTGTTACGTAAAATGTTTTTTTTTTTTCGTTTTTTGCAAGTCGATTGGAACTAGATTGCTGCAGTTTTAATTTTCCCATAATTAATTCATTAGATAGATATTTAACCAAATTTTAATGTCCTATGTGTCTTTTATTCATAATTGCATTTAAACGATGTGCCATGGGCCTCCACATTATTTTTCTTTTGTCCTGGGAAAGTTTGTTGAAAGCTTGTCAATAACATTCCAGAAAAACTTTGTATTGTATAGCATTACAAATACATAATAATATACTATAATTTGTTTGACCCATTATAATGCTGTAAAATGACTGCGTCTACTGAAATTCATTTTAGGATAAGTTGGAAATACTATTCTTGCATTGAAATAAAATATTTTTAATTCGCAAATGCGAGATTATGCGAGCTTTTAATTTACAAGATTATAGCAACAAGATTTTGATATAGGATAATAGGAAATAGCGAGATTTTAGCTTGCCGTCAATCCATAGACTTGAATATAATCCAATAATATCACAAATATGTATACAGATAACGAATCAAATTCAAATTCAAACTTTATTCAATGTATACAAAGAGACGAACTTTTAACTATGTATACGAAAATATAAAATGGTTAGAATTAAGTTAAAAAGGAGAGAAAAAATAAGGTATCTTACAACTATGAGGCTTAAAATAATATAAAGATGAGAAAAGAAGAATAAGAGAAAGAAAAGAGAATAAACTTTAAAAATCTACTTAAAATTGTCGTCAAGAGCGGACCCACCTCATGTATTTGTGACCTTAATCAATCTCAGCGGATACTAGGTACTGAATTAGTTTCTCCCTGAAAGTCCTCGTTGAGCTAATCATTCTAATGTCTGCCCAACTAATGTGCGGTATCGGGGTATAAGTAGGCTGAAGTGGCAGTGCGAGTGCAAGAAACCAAAATATTCGAGTAAGTACATCGGTGAACGTGTATTTATTAAACGATGCAGGAAACTTGTGGCGGTGACATCACGATAGGCATTCAACGAACATCCCAGAACTGAGGGAATATATTGTGACACATGATCGAAGCGACGCAGTCTATATACAAAACGCACACAATCGTTGAAGGCTACATTTAGCTTACGATTACAAACTGCGTCGAATGAAGAGAAGATAGTGCTGCAGTAAACCAAATGAGGGACAAGTAGAGCCTTAACCAGTTTAAGCCGCAATCTGACCGACAATAGCCTCCCTGAGAACCATAACCATAGGTTTTGCTGACTATACTCCAAACTTGAGCGCAGCAGGTTAGTTTGCTGTTAAGGGCAACTCCTGGTAACCTTTTCGGAAAAAGGTCATATGTCATTATTAAGCAGAATGGGAGGTAGTTGCCGCGTATCTATAGCCCCATTATAAAAGGCCAAGCAAGTCGACTTCTTCGGATTGAGCAAGAGCCGGTTAGACTCAGCCCAAGGGGATATTCGAGTTAGATCGCTATTAATGCGAACAACACAGTCCTCCTGTAATCCAGTAGGTCTAGACAAATAGATCTGCCCGTCATCACAGCGTATATATGCATATTTACGTCAATCACAACCTGCGGAAAATCGTTTACAAACAAGGTAAAGAGTAAAGGACCCATAGTAGAACCTTGTAAACACCAGAAGTCAGATACATGTTGCGAATATCTCGCTCGAATTGAAAATCGACAATGCCCCGACCTGATGTAGGAAGACCTCAATTCTTTCTCAAGCTTACTTCCTGCGGCACGTGATTTTTCGAGCTAAGCCACTTAGTGCGGACGATCTCGAGCCATCTCGTGTACGCTCGCGCCGCACCTTTGAAGTTACCGACTCGAAATGGATCGGACGCGCCGGCACAGGCGAGCTCACGCCCGCCAACTCGAGACAGACCTTTCCCACGGCCACCTTTAGAACTTTACTGGAAGTTTTTTCTTAGAAATTTACTGGAAATTTGTTCCTTAGAAGAAGTTTTATGCATTATTGGAGGCGGCAGAAAAAATTAATGCTTATTGGCAATTCGAGTGAATAAAGGTTCTACAGAAATATTTTATGTAAATTTCTAAAAAACAAAAAAACAAAAAATCTTTGCATATTTACGCGTCTACGCTCATAAAAATTGCCGACCTCCAAAAATGCGTATAAATTTTATGAATAGATTTCCAGTAAATTTCGAGGCATCGTTGATTTTATATTCGAGAAGAGCATTGCACTGCTCTGGTAAAGTATAGCAAATTGAGTTTGTGCCGGAACATTAGGAACATTTTCTGTTAATAATAAATTTTCTCAGCTACAATTTTCGTCGTAGCTAATAACTTGGTTACCAGAAATGTTGATCGGGTCCTCGCTTTTCTGATATGTGTCCCCATCTGTATAATTACTTATTTGTGATAATATAGACTAATGACAGCCCGTAAAAAGAGAAGCCAGCATAAAATATAGTTTTTTATGTTGCGAGCGATTACTGCTGCTACAAAGTAAGAAAAATATTTACAAAAGGGAAATAGTCACATATGAAAGGAAATTATTTATTGCAGTAATATGTTATTAGCTTGATAATTTATTGTAATATTAGGGGAAGCCCATCGCCGTTGCCAGGGGATAATATAGATACCTAGAAAGGTGGGGGTGGGAAGTTTAGGGATGCATAATATCTAAGCTATTATCTAACTCGATCGCGCGATTCCGTACTTTAAGGTTGCACTCTATGCAAGCATGTGTGTGGGCGCGTGTGCGTGCATCAGTATGCGTGCAGTATGTGTTTGGGTGCGTGTGTGGGTGCGTGTGCGCATATGAATTATGCGTGCATACATTCATATGTCCACGCGTTTTCAGACAGTGCACAAATATACAGTTAAAAACAAAATTCTTGTATGCCAACTGTTCAGTCCACCATTATCCAATAATAGGTGTTATTTTAATTAGCCCGCTATTTCGGTAGATGTCACTTTTGGAGCTGCCATTTTTTGACGCTTGACAAGTAGAAACTACGCCATTAATAAAAATGGAACGATACACGATTCAGCAACGCATTGAAATTATTAAAATTCACTATAAAAATGGTGAAAATGTGGCAGAGACGGTTCGTAAAACTCGAACATTTTTGGGTCGTCGTGAAGAACCTTGTCGGACCGCAATACAGAAATTGGTAGAAAAGTTCGAGCTGTAGGGACAAGTTAGTGATGTGAAGAATAAACCCGTGCACGTCGCTCAAGAACAGCCGAGAATATTGCTGCTGTAGCCGAAAGTGTTGAAGAAAACCCAGGCTTGTCCATTCCTCGTCGTTCTTTGGCATTCCACAAACGTCATTACACCGCATTTTGCATAAAGATTTAGGTCTTAAGGCTTATAAAGTTCAGCTAACACAAGAACTCAAGCCGGCCGATCATCAACTAAGTCGAGTCTTTGCTGATTAGGTCCTTGAAATGCATGAAAATGATCCGGAATTCCATCGAAAACTCATCTTGGGTGATGAGGCCCATTTTTACCTCGACGGCTTCGTCAACAAGCAAAACTTGCGACCCAAGAGTTATTGTTGAAAAGCCTCTCTCCATCCTCAACGTGTGACTGTTTGGTGCGGTTTATGGAGCAACAGTTACGGTGAATGGATTGCGCTATCGACAGATGATTAATGATTTTTTATGGCCGGAATTGGATAGTATTGATCTGGACAGCGTTCGCTTTCAACAAGACGGCGCTACGTGCCATACAAGCAACGAAACCATTGATCTTTTACGGGAAAAGTTTCCGGACCGTGTTATCTCTCGCAGAGGTGATCACAATTGGCCACCGAGATCTTGTGACTTAACACCTTGCGACTTCTTCCTTTGGGGCCACGTGAAAGAGAAGGTCTACGCCAACAGCCCAGCGTCGATTCAAGACCTCAAAGATGGAATTCGTGAGGCTATCGAGGACATAGGGCAGCCACTTTGCGATTTGGTTATGGAAAATTTCATGAAAAGGATATGGTCCTGTAGGCGTGGTCGTGGTGGTCATTTGGCTGATGATATTTTCCATTATTAACGGCATAGCTTCCTCTTTAGAATGAAATAAATATCCGATCATTTGTCTCAAAAAATGGCATTTTTCTTTGAATATCAAAATAACACCTCTTATTGGAAAACCCTTTAGTTACCTTGCCACGACGAATTATTTCTTGGAATACAAAATAAAAGAAACCATATCAAGTCAAATTAATAAATGACAAAATACTTATGTACCTGATCTTCATTTCACACATTTTAAATTCTCGGGAATTTTGGTGAATATTCGAATCAAATCCACTTGAAAAAAATTCTTAAAAGCTGTATTTCACCTAAAAACAATCAGAATTCATTTGTTATGCCCTTTTTATGCGAAACCGGCTTGCGATGAAGTTAGGTGGGGTTTTGCGTAAGGCAAACACCTGCATGGGCACCACGTGTTTTTTTTTTGTTGAGTACACGAACTCGATTTAAATTAAACAATAGGTTGAGGCTCTACGCAAATTTTATTAACCGACTAATTATTATTAATCACAGAAATACCACGTCTATATCATTCCGTTACGCTACAGCAGGGCAACTGAACGCGCGACGACTCAGTAAAATCAATAATATACATATATCTATGAAAAACAATTAATTCAACAAATTTACTTAACTTCCACTGACTCGTTCCGACTTTGGATCTGCTTCCTCTGACCAATTAGCACAATCCAACTTGCACTTATGACCTTTCCTTTACCTGCTCTCTACCAAAACTCGACTTTTGTCCTTGATTGACCTATGACTGCAAAATAGACTGAGAGCGAGACTTGAACTGGGGTTCAGTGATCTATCAGAAAGCTCCCTATGCAATTAATCATTTCGGCCCATTATTTCTAGCAGCTTTCGGACTTTCGCCTCAGCTGATAGGAATATGGGTATTTGTATTAAAATATCGATTCTCAACTATGATCTCGTTGACCGCGAAATTTGAAAAGCGTTTACATACAAATTATAGTGCAAGTAAGTGTTATTGTTTGCTTTAATTGTCGCGACTATTACTCTTAATTCATTTATTGTAGGTAATCAAGAAGTGTGCTTATTGTTCACCCGCTCGTTTGCACGAAACATACATAAGGGTAATGGATACTAATAATATTTATAATTTCTTAATTCTTATTCTTATTTATATTTAGGTGATATCTCTGTAGATTCCTGGGATGAGGTGAGGAATCGAGCTGAATTATCCCCCACATTGAGATGTGCAAATTAAGTGCGCTTTTCCGAGTGGATGTATCCTGACCTTCCTTTGGCTTTTTGGCTTTAGGCACATTGTGGTCAACTTTGAATCCGCTAAGGGGCTCTCCAGCAGCTAGGTAATCAAATCGCCATTGTATTTACTTCCTCCTGACTGAAAATGATAACAACTTCTTTGCAAAATCATCTAAATACATTACTGGATTATTATAGGACGACACACGTACACGTAATTCATTTTGCATATTTGATAGTATAATATCATTTTTTTTAGATCACCATACCCATGAAGAAGTTAATGACAATTTCGCTCGTAACACATTAAAAAAATCAGTAAATCAATACAAAACTGCATTAAAGCATACCTATCTCCTGATATATACACTTTCCAGTGACTGCACATGGCATTACGTCAGCCAGCTGTCTGTGGTACATTAGGACACCACATCAGTCGTTGCTAGGGCAACGCCAAGAGGCGAGAACTCATAACTGGATGCGGTGGCTATTTAAAGCCGACGAGCCGCAGCACGAAATCATTCTTAGTCCAGAGCTTATCTGATTTAGAGACTAATCTCAGTACAAGAATATTCCCAACCTCAAACATAGAGAATAATTCTATATTTTAGAGACTAATCTGAAAAATCCTGTCATTTCCTACACCTAAGCAGAAGAATAATTCTGCGCAGAGATTAATCTGCGCTTCTTCTTTATAGTAGCATATTGCTACACTTATGCGCAGGCGCAGAATACTATCAGAGACTAATCTGACTCATTTTACCGTCTACAGCACTTTGCTACCCTTGTGCCCTCAGGTACGAGCAAAAGTATTTTGCTGCCGTTGTACCCTCGCGCACCATAAAAAGGCTATTACTTTATAGAAACATACTGATACCACCTTGGGTACAATAAATTTATATTCAGAGACTACTCAGAATTATTTTTGCTATAGAGGTATTTTGCTGCTCTTGTGCCCTCACGCACCAGGAGCATTAACATTTTCTTTTTGTTTCATTCTGATGACAGATAATTAATTCTGGTCTTCTCCCCCCTTTTCAGAACGAGTAAATCATTGGTAGCATCCTGGAGAAGGATTCCACTGAATTTTTAATTTGTTTTTTTTTTTTAAGTTGTTAATTGAAATCTTTCCATTGAATTTTTATAGTTGTAGTTTGAAGTTTAAAAGAATTTGTGAGATTAGGTTAAGCAAATGAATTTTAATAAAAAATTTTATATTTGAAATTTCAAACGACTGAATTGTCCCTTAAAAACCGTGACTCCATCCCACATCTGAGACTAGATCTCACACCAACCCTACGAAGGAGTTGCCCGATTTGTCCCATTTTTTAACTTAAATTTACATGGAAAAAATATATCTTCTTTCATAAATATAGATTACCAACAATCGAGAGCACTTTTTAAACTTTGTGACTTTTCGTTGTATTCCAGCGATTTATTAATATGAAAACTGAAGAAAATAATTTAAATAAATGTAAGTGTATCTCGAAAGTAACTCTCACGTAAATGGATACCTCGTCAAATAAAATTTGTGGGAAGAGGTTTTGAATTTCTTGGGCTTATATATGTAATTTAAAATGATATCCAACCGTATTAAAGATTAAATGTAGCCAATTCCTATGAGCTAAGAGCGTACACGATAAGAACCAGTACTGTATCATTTTGAAAAGTAAGAATACTATGAAGAATTCAAAGCTCAACACGACGAAACTTATTTACAAATTTACTGATATAATCATCTTCTCGGGTTATTACCAAGTACTTAAGTCTCTCTAACGAATGTTGACAAAATTATATCTCTAAGGGACTCTATTAGCCTAAAGTGGTAAAAAATCTTTCTCCAACAGGAAATTCAAGACGGAGGACTTTCAAGATTTTGATTTTGTATACTACCCTAAGTTTCGTACGTAGATAAATGGTCAAAACAAAAATCTACATTCAAACAAAGTTTCTTCTATGCTTCCTAACGTATCCTTGACATAAAATAAATTTTTTAATATCTACTTTTTTCAGTATTTTATTAGAATTTTCAATTTCATTTACTCGTAAATAAAGAAATTCAAATTATAGGTTGGCAGTAGTAACAATTCTTGTAATAATACTGGTATGCATTTTAAATTGCCACTTATTCAATTTAACCGCACGTAATAATATCCAATTATTGTCTTCGACACACACACATTTTTCGTGAGAAGGATAAATCAATAACAGGCAGAGAGGGCAATTACTTACATAAATGCTGTCTTTTCTTGGATAGTTATTCTAAGTACAGGTAAATTTAAAATCAATTTAAATTTTAGAAGATATTTTACATAATTGTTAGATCCATTATTGTTTCCAGCTGTGCTGTTAAAGTTTGCGTCTATAAAAGGTGTTTCAGATATTTACGACAATACTTAAATAGGTGATAAAACATAGTCATCACAGAAAACTAAAAAAACTGTATTTCTGTTATAAGCCTACTCAATCCATTTCGATACAGTGTTATAAGGACTTTCCAACCATCTTATATTGAACACTTTGTTAACTAGGGGTACTGCCAGCGTGGAGTTTCCCTTCATTAACTCTTAAATCTTCTTGGTTTTTGTATTAGTTTTATGTCAAGCACTTCTAGCATTTCCTTTAGTGAATTTTTCTCCTTTCCTTTTTTTTTTCCTAATACTTTTGCTTCTTTTTTTTGTTCTTCTATTCTGTTTACTTTTGTAGTAGTGGTCCCGCTGCCCTTTAGAGGAAATCGCGCCACGTGATCTTGTTCTGCTCTTCCTTTTTTTTACTTTTTCGGACAGTCCGAAAATGAATGCTATTTACCAAAGTAGTGCTTTGAACTTTTGCCCATTTCGCAAGGGTCACACTTATATATTTTTTTTTCTAATGAGTTGGACGTAGTGACCTGCAATAAAATTTAATTATAGTTTTGTCAAGGTCTCCTCGACAGTGACCATTGCCGGAGTATTCCAACAGTTTTTTCACTATATATTTTTCATTTTCTTATGGAATTCTGGGAAACCTACAGACAAATATTACTAATTATATGTCACTCAAGCCACCTCCACACAGACAGATCCTGGAAAATTAATATAAGCTGATAAAGATTTCGTAGCAATTTAAAATCTGTTTCCAGTTAATAATAAATAATTAAAATTTAAAATTATAAGTGGAAATAAGAAAGAAACTAATTACTTATATTACGAGGTGTGATAAAAAAAAAATACGGTGAATGGTTTTATTACAAAAAAAAGTAATCAGTTTACATCAAATTCGAATTATACTCTTTCAAAGTAGGTACTCTCCTTGATTAGAAGCATTTCTGGAAGGGTTCTTTCGGAACGGCCTACAGCTGCTCTGTCGTGACCCTCTAAATGTCGAAAAAGGTATCAAACGTTTTTCTTCTAGTGCAGTTTTTATTTTTGGTAAGAGCCATAAGTCGCATGGTGTTAAATTCGGAGAGTTACGGTGGAGTTACGGTGATGAAAGAGGAAGCTATTGTGCCATTTTTCTGGCTTATCACGGACTCAGGCGAGATGTTCAGTTCTACTCCAAGTTCTCGAATAGTCAATCGCCTATTTGAACGAATCCGTTTTGCCAGTTTTTGCACTTTTCGTGTGTTTTTGAGGTCCAAGGACGTCCCGACTCTTGCCAGTTTTCAACCCACTTGTTTTTAAATTGCTCAAATCATTTATAGACAGTCTTCAGAGCTTCTTTGGAACTTTTTTCCAAATAAAACAAATTGTAATATTAACACATTGTTCGAAATCCATAATGTGTGACAGATACGGCAAACATGACGATACTCTTCCTACTCTGGAAGCCGACTGGCAAGTCACAACTTATTTAACCTTAACATTGACTTTCTGAAAGAATCAGGCTATCAGGCGGATGCTTCAAATGGATATAGCGCCAGAAGTTGCTGCTATAAACATTCATTCACCGAATTTTTTGGTCACACCTCGTATATTACTTGGCTGCAGGTTACATGAGTTCATTTTTAGTATTGTTATATCATACATAGAGTGGTAAAATGACTGAGTGAATTTGAGGCAATGCAAAAGTTTGATACACCTGTACAAATTTTAAACAATAATATAATAAAGTATTTAAAAAAGCTGTCGTAAATGATCGATATGAAAGATTTTCGTAGTATTAGATAAAATTACTTAAAATCCTCAAGATTTTTGTAGAATTTATAACGCATTTTAATAAACATATATTATAAAATTTATAAAGCCTTTCGTAAAAAAGGAACGCACGTACGTTTTCGATTGTCGAAGCTTGCTTCATAGTTTTACGAAATGTGAATTTCTTTTGATAATGTAAAATGTAAAAAAATATTTCGTACATATTCTTTAGAGAGAGATTGTGTAGTATTACATGCACTTTCGTTACTCAAAAGTTTTCAAAACCGGCAAATTCGCAAATCTAGTAAGTGAAAAGCGTTCACAATGTTACCGTGTTAGACAAATATTTGAAGCATACAGAAATCACAGCCCACTATCGTTGCTGAGGATTTTAAGCAACATGAAATATTGAAATGTGATTTTACGAGTAATTGAAATAAACTCAACTGGTTTCAAGTGCTTTGCTAAAAAAAAACAACTCAGCTCAGTTTTCAGAGCATTCTGTTTTCAAACTGGCGATTTTACATTATAGAACAGCTGATGTCTTTAAGCTGATATATAAAACTTCAGCCGGGAGATTGTACCTATCTTTAAAGCGAACTTCTTAATTATACTAGAAAAAAGAACATAAAAGGCTTGTCGCCTTTTTTGTCTAAGCGGGATAAAATATATTTTCAGGCTTTATTTAGACTAAAATAAATTATTAAATTTTTGAAAAAGTTTTTATAATTGATTGAAGCAGAATAGTTATATGCAGTATGATTCTATAAAGAATTTCTATAGCCTATACGAATACATTGAGTTAGCTGATGCCATAAAATAACATTAATATTTATTTATTGGATCTCCTTTAGAAAATCGTACGTGCTAGTAATTAATATTAACAAAATTTATTTTGGCAAATACGTTTAATTTGAATTTTTTATCATTTAATTGGAACATAAATGAAACAAAACAGAGCGAAAAACGCCTATCATACAGTTTTTATTTTTGTAGGCTTAAAATTTAAAAGTTCTGAATTTTTTATTAATTTCTCTTCGGCTGTAGCTTACCGCTTATCTTCTCGTACTTTAACTTGCATTTAATAGTCTTGTTGTTTTTTTTTCGACGAAGTTTCTTTCTTATTTTTCTTCTTATTTAATTATTACTTTTTACGTTTTTACTTCTTTTACTACTTCTTGTACATGCTTCTCATAGTTACATATTTATAGATAAAAAGGTCACTTTTAATTGTGTTGTTTAGTCTTTTTTTTTATATAATTTGCATTTTTATATTTTTATTTATTCTCTACCTTTATTGTTAACTTATTTGTAGTTCTAGTCGTACTTTACATTATAATTAAATTAAGTGTTATTCTATAAATTTATACTTTCCTTGTACTAGTTTAAGGATTTATTTCTTGTTTGCACATTTTGCATAATAATAAATCACTCATTCATTCATTTATTGATTTACTAAAATCATAAAATGTGCACATATTAAATACAAATAAAAAAATTTGCTTTGAAAAAGTTAAAATTTATACACAAATAAATGTTAATATAAGTTCAATATTTAATTAAAATATAGAATGAAAAGAAACTCTAAGAACTTTTGTGAAGGAAGAAATTATTTTCTATTTTATAGTGTGGATTTAGACGCAGTCTTTTTTAAAAAGATTTTTTTTATATATATATTTTCTGATTTTATTTGATTAGAGTATAAATTTTGACTTTATTAGGGCTATAGCGGGGGGCGATCGCCCCTTGTATCCGCCACTGAGTGCGGCCCTGGTTGTAAATACGAATTAAAAAATGGACCAAATCGGGCGAACTACAAATTTGGACACTGCCTCACGCGTTGACGTAGTCAGCTGAAATTTTGTACATAATTGTTTTTTTGTTTTAAAAAAAATGTTAATTATGTTAAAATCGGCTATACAAAATACTGGGTACGTAGTGTTTTCACAGCAATGGTAAATAAAATTTCAAAAATGAACTAAATCGGGTTACGCCTTGTTGGTGTTGTCATACAAAACTTTCGTTTTTCATTATATAGTTGGTAGCTGCCTAAGAAGGCGTTGAGGTAGAGAGCTCATATTGCGTATACGGCGTTGTCATAAAAATTTCAAATAGAGTTCGTAAATGGCACCAATTGACAACTCCATCGTATGGTTGTCATACCAAAATTTCGTGTTTTACTATATAATAGGTCACTGCCTGAGAACAAGTTGACATAGAGAGCTACGCTGTCCCATACGTATGAATGTATGGACGCACACTCATACACACGCACATACACACACACATCAGGACACAAATAACTTAAGGTAAGGAATTTCGCGATCTAATCAGATAATAGCTTAGATATTATGCACCTCTAATCTCTCCACCCGTACCCCCACCCCTCTAGATATCTGTATTATTACCGGGCAACGACGATGGACCCTTTTTAGTATTATATATAATATATTGAATAGCGTAACAAAAATAATTGAAGATAATATAATTTGGAAATTATAAGATATGGCTAACATTTATTTATCACCCTGTTCCTTAGATACCATAAAAGTTGACTTAACCATCCCTTGAGGTACAAATTTTTGCTAATATGAAAATGACTTATAACATTTCTTTTCGAACGACTTCGAAAATAGCCAACGTTTTACCTATTCCTAAATGCGCCACACCTGCATCCCCAGCCGACTTTAGACCAATTACTCTATTATGCTTCCTCTCTAAGATCCTAGAAAAATTAATGTACTGGCAAATTCAGTAATACTTGTGTGTGAACAATCTAATCAGCTCGTGTCAGTCAAGCTTTCGCTCGCATCACAGCTGCGAAACAGCTCTACTTAAGGTAACTACTGACATTCGCACCTCTCTTGATAACGATATGATATCCATCTTGCTTTTATTAGATTTCTCTAAAGCATTTGATAGTGTTTGTCACAATAGGATCTTGATGAAACTGCTTTGCGATTTGGTTTCTCCCATTCTGCCATTCTTTTAATTAAACTTTTTCTGTTCGGTAGATCCCAATGCGTCATATTGAATAATGGTCATTCCTCAGATATTTTGCCCCTTTCTTGTGGTGTACCCCAGGGGTATATTCTTGGCCCTTTATTATTCAGTTTATACATAAATGACCTCCCAGAGGTGACACATGATGGGAAAATTCACCTATATGCAGATGATGTCCAGCTTTATTTGAGTCGTCCCATAGGTTTTATCGAAGATTGTGTAAGCCGCATTAACTGTGATCTCCAAAGAATTTACTGCTGGTCTGTTGACTATGTTCTTAGTCTTAACCGTACTAAATTCCAGTGAATTTTATTCTATCCACGAGAAATTGATCTGTCTGCATTGCTAGAAATCCTACTTAATGGCATCAATATCCCATATGTTAGTAAGGCTCGAAATGTTGGAGTGTACCTTAATTGCCGGATGAGCTGCTGTGATCACATAAGTGCCATACTATCTAAAATCTATGCTGGCCTTCGTCGTCTTTGGCTATATGCTAGTATCATGCCACTAAGCTTACATATAACTTTGGTCAAACTACTATTGCTCCCTCATTTAACTAATGGACGCCTTATTTTCCCAGCCTAAGATTCTGTGTGCTCTAGAAAACTTAAAGTGGCATTCAATTACAGTCTCTCATTGCTCGGATGTTCTCTAGAGACATATTTGAAACGTGGGAACCTGGTTTTTCTTTATAGGATATTGCAATTAGGCCAGCCTCCTTATCTAGCTGATTTTCTGCAACCGTTACATTCCACCAGGGGTCGCAAATTACTGCTGGAGCGTTGTCGTACTACTAATCGCACTGGTTCTTATTTTGTTCAGGTTATTCGCCTCTGGAACAGTTTACCCTCCCGGGTTCAATGCGCGGGCTCGGTCGGCACTCTCAGGCGACTTCTTCTCAATTGTGCGATTTAGCTGCTCTCCATTTAAGCCCGAGATCTGTATTCAATCATTTGCAAGTAATTTTCTTAATTTTTCTTACTTTCTTGTAATTCATATATTCTTTTAATATCTTTTTCTTCCTTTTTTAGGTTTTCTTTGTTCCTATTACGCATAAATTTTGTTTCTTTTTTTCAACTTCTTTTAATGTTATTAAATTTAACTTTGATATTTTCATATATATACATATATTTTTTTTCTCTCTGTTAATTTAGTTCTAATTATTTTAAGGTAGTCTATAAGTATTCTAGTCCCGTTATTATACCTTATTTTTTATATAGGATACTACTAAAAGATTTTAATCTTATTGTATCTTGGGCCGTAATATTGAATTGAATTGAATTGAATTTTTCAGCATTGCCGTTTTAATTTGAGACACTCTGAATATTACATTTAAAGTGATATAGGAAAAACAATATCTTTATTACCCTTCACTTCAAGCATGGAATTTTTAACGTAGATCTGTTCTTCTATTATCCAAATGAAAAGCAGTTTTGTTTTCAAAGAGTAAGAATGATTGTACAGAAGAGGAAATGTCTTGTTATGTAAAAAATGTGCATGCAATCGTCGAAACTCATAAAGAAAATAATTTCTTTTAAATTGACAGAAAAGGCATGATATATGGTATTCTTGCATGAAACCGCAAGATTTTTCTCGTCATCTTGAAAATATTCGCACAGGTAGAGTTCTGCAAGTATTTGCAAAATAAAATACAATGTGAAAAATGTAATCATTAAACTATTCTGTACAGACATGGTAGAGCTATGTGAGCCACGTTTCTTTAAAAAATAAAATTTAAAGATTAAGTACGAATTTGGAAAAACCTTTAAGTGTAACAACTGCTAAATAGTAAAAGCCTTGACTTAATTGCGATTTGTGTTATTTGACCTTTTTTGGTGCCCTTTAGTTAGTGGTTATCTTGTTAAATAAACTTAATTTTGACCGAGGCTCATATTTATAAATGAAATGCTGGATCTGAGTTTTATCTTTTTAGTTTTGTTTTATATATTTTGCTTATATTAAACACAATCAAGTTGCCATGTTAATTACTAATTTCTTTCATAAATAAGTTAATAAATTAATTTCTAGTCCTACTCGTGTTTTTAGGTATGAATTATCTGAAATTGAAATTAAAATTAATTAAAATAATTTAAATTTTTTGCGGAATTTTTAATAATTAAAAAGAGAAGAACAGTAACCTTTATACTTATATAGGGTATGAATCTATTAGCTTAGTTAGCTTATCTTTTTATAGTTTACTGTATTCAATCGCGAAATATGAAAGAAAATAGCAATTAGGTTAGGTTATTTTAGGTAAGAGGGTTGCCGCAATACAACTAGCCTGCATCACTTAGACCTCTAGTGGGTGCCCCTAGGCCCCATGGAATAACCTTTTCAACCCGCCTCAGATCAATCCTGCTTTTCTTGGGGAACTCAAGATATCTCCAAGGCTGTTTACCTACATCCATCCTGCTTCTCTAAGAAAACTCAGGACACATCTAAATTCCTTGCATTGCTGTTCCCCCAGACTTGAAAAGAAGTAGCTACCTAGTAGCCTACTTCTTTTATTCATCCGAGCGGGGTATTCGCAAAGCACGTGTTGGATGGATTCAATTTCCTCCGAGTCCTTACAGCTCCTACAGAAATCGTTCGCCGCTATGCCCGGATCTTCTAGCATAGTCATCTATGGCCCAGTGGCCCGTAAGGACCTCTACTAGATTCCTGGTGTTTGTTCTGTTGCCATTAAGCAACTCCCTTGTCTTTTTCCTGTCATATGCAGGCCACAATTGCCTCGCAATATGGCAGGTATCCCTGTTAGTCCATCGGAAGCTGGTCTTTTGATAGGCACCCCTGATGATTTTCTCTTTTATTGCTCCGATTGGGATCCTCAGCCTCACAAAAGCTACCACCGCCGAGCTATCCAATTCAGAGCCTTTTTTGGCCAACTCATCAGCCATCTCATTGCCTGAGATATCCTCATGGCCAGGTACCCAACATAGGGTCACCTTGTGTTTTGTAGCCAATACCTCAAGGCTAGTCTTCCATAACTAAAAATAGTAATTAACATTGCAACTTGACTGTATTCAATATAAGCAAAATATTTAAAACAAAATTAGAAAATTAAAACAGTAAATTAAGTAACACAACGTTAAAACAACCTGATGTTTGATAATGCTGAACGTCACTGCAAAATATTTAAAAATATTCTGAGCTTCCTGTTAAAGTATTGAAATATAAACTACCTGAAGGGCACCAAAAACGGTCAAATAACACAAGTCTATGGCTATTACCAAGTGCGAAGTCCCTTGCAATATGAGTAATTTCACTGTTCTTCCAATAAACAACAAGCGAGTATTCAACCTACTAATAACGTCGATTAGTCAAATTTTATATTTAACACAAACAAACGATTTGTATACAGACAGGGTACACAGTAGATAATCAATAAGTAATATGGAGTATTCCAGTGGATTCTTTAGAGTGCTTTGATCACAATTTTAGTCTAGCCCCCCCCCCCCGCCACCATCCTCTACACCAACACCATAAATTAAAATGACTTCAGCGAACACTGAAGAAGCTCAATTTCCAAATCCAAAATGCGCATATTGCAAGAGTGGGTCCACATAGAATTGTTATTGCGCTTTGAAGATTAAAGGTTTTGTAATTTTTATATAACATAAAAATATTGAGAACTTTTGAACAGACGAAGATATTGAGATTATTCCTTCTTTCTTTTAAGGATTACTAATGGGCCACACTACAGTTCACTGTAGAAGAAGAGAGTATGGGATCTCTACGGTACTTAGACGTTAAAGTCATAAGAGAAAATAATTCAATAATAACTGACTGGTTCCAAAAACCGACGCCTCCAGGTAGGATTTTGGATTACAAATCTTGCCAACCTGAGCACCAGAAAATAATGACAGCCAAAAACCTTATCGCCAGAGTTTTAAAGCTTAGTCATAAGAAATTCCATAGAGTGAACATAGAAAGGATTCGGAATATATTGGGCGAGAATGGTTTGTCGAAATCAGTAATAGGGAAGTTGTTGTTTCAACATCGCATGGACAATATTGGGGATAGGAATAGAAATGAATCGAGAGGTTTGTTGAAATTTAAAGGTGCAACATAATTATATTTCGGGGTTTTCTGAGAGGTTTCAAAAAATCCTTAAACTACAGCATCACAAAAAAAATTAGGCTTCAAACCGCTCAAAACATTGAAAAAAATGTTTCTGATGTTTTGTACAAAATTCCTTGTAAAGGCAATAATAACACGAACTGTCCGATGAGCTATGTTGGAACAACCGGGCAATTACTACAGAATAGGATTTCGAATCATAAATCCGATTTAAAAGGCGGAAATAATAATAAAACCGCTCTAAAGACTTACTGTGCATTATCGAACCATGCTCAAGATGTTGAAAATATTTCTATTCTACATTGTGAAAAACATTATAAGAAGAGACTATTCAAAAAACTCCAAATACAATGAAAAAAAAAAAAGGATACAGATAGTATCAATACGATTTACTGCGCTAACTGGGAAAATTTTGGAAAACGTTAAGGGAACTCAATATTAGTTGAATTTGACGAGTGGTTGGATAACGTCCCACAACACTATCTGGTATCTTTGTTTTTGTCTAAAAATCTATGGTTTAATCAATATTATGTTATTTATCTATTTATTTATTTATATTGTGTTTTGTAATGAAAGGTTTCCTATAGTTTTTATTTATTAATTATCTTGTTAATAGTTTCTAATGTTTTCAATCCGTGTGTAGGTTTTGGTTTTTTAATCTTTATTTTTATTTCAAATAATACACTAATATTTATAATAGACTGCGTCCTTGAAAACGGTTCGAGACATTGGTCGAAACCTCGGAGAAATAATAAAACTCTCGTAAAATAAAAGTAGTGTTTTCCTCCTGACCGCTTAGCCCAAAGATATTCGAATCCACGAAAATTAAATGAAAAACGGTCAATACACTCAAATATAAATAAAAAATTATGTCCAGGAAATTTTCAGGGAATGTTTTTCAAGAATTCAAATTAATGCTCGATAACTGAAATGTTTGACTATAAATCGTAGCATGTTGGATATCGTTAGAAATGTTGAAGGGCACTCTTTAATTAGTGTTCCTTCTTTGATTTTGTCACGTGCTTGAAAGAACAAGCATTTAAGTAACTACACGTCCTTTGAATAAATAAAAATAAATAAAAATTGTCAAACGTAAATTTGATGGTGAACGAGTGATTTGGATTGGCGTGGCGAGTCTAGAGAAAAACATTGATCAAGAAACTCCAATCAGCATACTCCTTCCTACTTATTTACCGGACATCCTGCATTTCTGAAAAGCATTGATTCCTGCAATGGAAGACGATGAGGAAGAAAATCTTCTAAGCGATCTGTTAAAAGGCCCAGAAGATTCCTGCTACACGCAAATCACACTCTTTTCGAGTAGCTGGAAAATATTCAATTTCTACTTGGAAATTTTCTGCGTTTTCTGTAATGCATCAAGCATCCCCATAAATTATTACAAAGATGCAAATTTAAAAAAAGGCAAACGTAAAAAATCCAAATGTAAATGACTTGAAAAACATAAAGCAACCAGGCCTGCAAATGCACTACATGGTAAATGATCCTGTGGCAGAAATATCAATTAACTTGTATAATTTCATTGACATTGGTTATACATATTTTACTATAAAATAATATATTAAACAAGCATGCCGATATTGTACAACTTTCACCTGCATGATCGAAGTCAAAAGGAGCAAGTTTTGATTTGGGGATTACATCGACACAATCGTTAAATGGTCCTAATGCAACTTTGGAATTATTAAGAAGGTTGAAAAGCCTAATGATTCCTACGTCACTAAACTCTCTTATTGGTTCTCTGGTCTTATTGCACATCAGTCTTCAATATATAAAAAGATTCATTAGATTTTCTTTTCGTGACTTTCTGAGTGAATGCCTATTTTATTGTCTTCCCATCGTTAGATAGACTCAATAGTCGCTTTCGGCAAGCACTTTCTAAGTGAGACAAGTGAGATATTCTCAGTTGGCTCACTGAGACTACACTTTCGGTGAACTGTCTCAGTTTCATATTGAGCTACAAAAATCGAACGCAACCAATGATCAACTGAAACAAGTGAAACTCAATTTTCTTGTCTCAGTTGACTCAGTTTCGTTATTTTGTGATTTCAATTCCAAGTTTATTTATTACAAACCCCGGCATAAGTGCCACGTAATTTAACGTTGGGTACATTTGACCAGATATGATTAACAGCCGTTCATAAAAGAAAGAAATAAACACTGACGAAGTAAAACTATAATTTTAATAATTTCTGATGTACCACATTCTTACTGTCTTCATTGCCGAATAATGATGCAATTTCTTGTGATGGTATAATTTCATTAAAATTTATAACTTTTAAGCAATTTTTATGTAATAATAGAATTTATATGGGGTACTTCTGAAGTGAAGAGGTTTCTCTCCTATTACACGCAATTTAAAGAAGATTTCAACAATGTCCGAAAACGGAAACATTTTTGGAACGTGATTGGAACTTCACTTCAAGGAGAAGGTATTAAGGTAAAAAAGTAAAATGTATTTTGAATAGCAACAAATACCCAATATTTAATATATTTTAGAAAAGTCCTGACCAATGCCGGAAAAAATGGTATAATTTATATCGGACGTATAAGCGCATAAAGGATAATAATTCAATTCAATTCATACGAAGGCATCGATGAAATTATGGGATGTCGAACAAGCAATAGCTGCCTTGGTGTTTGATTGGGCATTTCCACAATTGGAGAGGAAGAACTCGAACCGTGCGAAGAATTTGAGAAGATTGATACATTTGGTATACATATATTAAAATACAACACATATACATGGATATCACTTACAAAAAAAAAAAAAAACAAAAAGCCTCAGTCACTGTTTTATGTCCCCAGTAAAAATTTTCACCTAATGATGCAGGTTTTAAAGTATTGCAAGAAATTACTGTTGAAAATCCGCCTAAAAGAACGAAACCTCAAAGGAGCGATATTACGAAAAAAAGTTTGCTATTTTGAAAACGAGGAAAGGAAATAAAAAGTAATTCGAAATAGAGGAGGAAAAGCTCAGAATGCTTCGAAAGCTAATGAACTCATAAGTTCGTTTTAGTTTGAGTTTTATTTATTTTTTATTTCTATAGGTAAGCTGTGGGCGCGCACATACTCAGAAGGAAATAATTTAATTTTTATACACCTTATTCCAAAAAATATACATATATTGGCGAATATTAAGAGCGTCTGTCTTGTATGTAATTACTAAATACAATTTGTTGCATATTTCCATTATCCCTTGAATTATTTTCTTCTGACTCAAAATCAATAGATGCTTGAAGCTCTTCTTGCGAAACAGTGTTTTCAATTACGTGTCCATTGATTATACATATATTGTGCAAAGCAATAGCTGCAGATTTTCGAAATTAAAAAGTCTTCTAAACCTGTTTTTAAGAAGACCAAATGAGTTTTCTATAATAATTCTTAATGACGAATGGGCACCATTAAAGCTTTTCTGGTCCTCATTTAGTCTTTAATGGGTGGTACTGACCAATCTTTCACCATATATGTTGAGTCACCCAATAACAATTTTCTGTAAGCAAGTCGAGGATTCTCTTCTAGAACTCTCAATATAGAAGATTTCCTAAGCACGCGACTATCATGAACACTGCCTGGCTCCCCGCAATGAATATCAATAAATTTTTCAGTGTCATCAACTACACCTTGTAGGACAATGCTGCTGTACCCCATTCTATTAATGTAATCGTTAGCATTGTTCATTTTTCTGATGCTCAATTGCTCCTATAACATTTTTAATCTGTTTCTTTGCATAAAATCGATCTGATATCAGTTGGGCCTCTGTCTCGATTGGCCATTTAATAAATTGAGAAGACAATCTGGCAATAACATTTATTGTTTCAATTATAACAGAATGAGCTGTACAAATCGATACATTCAATAATATTGACACCTGCCGGAAACAATCGCTGTTCGCAATATACCACAGAGTCATTAACAGCTTATTTTCTGGAGGCACAGAAGAATTTGATAATTTTTCACAAAAGAAATCTAAAATTTAAAAACAAAGTATGAACTTATATATTATATTTATTGAAGTCTACCTTTTAATTTACCGTGCGTTCCGTGTTCTAATCGAAAATTTCTCTTAAATTCAGCATCATCATAACTGGAGATAATTTCAAACTAGCTCTTCACTTTGGGAATTATCCTTATCTCATCTTTGCTGTCTGTATCGTACTGTTTTCAGAGTGATACAGATATTGTGAGCTATTTGAATAAACTAACAATACTTTCCTCAATTTATTACTATCCATTTTTTATGTCAAAGTCATTTCTATATCAAAATTGGCAAATCAGCTGATTGGTTTGAACTGAGACAACTGAGACGGTTGCTCAAAGTTTTGTCTCAGTTCTCACTGAGACAGTATTTGTCGAAAGTGCCTAAAGTTGCAACATATACAGGATAGTGCTTATTCTCGATTGCTTGCAAGGAACGAAAAACTTAGTCGCATTGTAAATCTCTACTCCACCAAATTCTTTTAAAAACCATAGCTATCCCGTGGAGCCCAGCATCGAAATAATTCCAGCATGAATGAGCTGATTTCATCAGTGCGGCTCTTTTTTATACCCCAGATGAAATATGTAGGATATATACTAAGTTTTTCATTCCGTTTGTAACCCATAGCAATAATTATGGTAGATCAAAATGGATTGTACATCCACGTATGATATTAAAAGTTATTTTGATTTATGCATGTCCACCTGTTCGTCTATCTGTCTGTCTGTCTATCCGCACAATAACTAGAGAACGAGTGTACCTAGAGAACTAAATTTTGCATATGGACTTTGTAAAAAAAAAGTAAATTTGAGTTATATATTGAGACAAATCGGGTAATTGCTTCAACGGGTTACCATACAAAAGTTTCGTTTTACACTAAATATTTTGACCCTGCGTGAGAACGCATCCACGTAGAGAGCTTTGGTACAAAGTGTTTTCATATCATTAGTTAATAAAATTTAAAAAAATCGACTAAATCGGGCAACCGTGTCTTAGTGTTACCATATAAAAATTTTAGATTTTTACTTATACTGTGAAAACGATCAGTCCTAGAAATTTTCATTGTACTTAAAACTTCTTCAGCATATCAAATCCTGTAAAATTGATTATAATCATTTTTACTGTCCGACGAACCGTTTTAGAAATATATGCGAAAAACCACTTCAAAAATCAAAATTGCATAGATGGGTAACTCTGTGGCAACGCGACTGATCTGTTTCCATTATTTACAAATTCCGGTTAAGTCATCATATAAACCTGGTAAATCAATTTTTTTAATTCAGGCCAGTAATACCTTGCTGAACGTAGACAGCCGTAGCTAGGTAGGCTTTGTCTTTTTTATAACGTAGTGAAAAGTCATAGATTATATAACGAAATGATAAGCTATGAGGAAGAAAAACTTAAGCATTTTTCTTCATGTAGAAGAATCGCATCGGTGTTTGTTTAGTCATGGAAGTAGTAAACTACGATATTTTGAGAGGGGCACATAATTTATTGGTTGAAATTTTATTAAATAATTGAAGAATTATAATTTTCTGTCACCGTTATTCGAATTATTTTTCAAAACAAACACAAAACAAAAACTATTTGCAGTATAAGCATAAGGAAAAGTACATAGGCTGATATGTATTTAAATTTGTTATTACTCTATTCTATTTTATTCATTATGACTTTCGATGTGCATATAATGAATAATTTATTTGATAGAGAATATTATAATGTTTATATAATTATTGTACATATTGAGCAAAGTAGAATAGGTCCTCCTTCTCTTTAGCTAAGCCAAAATGGGTTCTTTTCTGCTTATGCACATTGTGAATATCTTCCAGGGACCACCACGGGGAGTTTAGAGCTAGGAGTATTAGGTTCACGTATCCTCAGAATGCAATATACAAAATAAATATTTGTAAATGCCTCCTGGACGAATCGTGTACCTCATTTAGTCCTCGTGGCCTTTTAGCTTCTATTGCTTTTGCCATCTTATGTTAAAAAAAAAGTTGCGAATAAAACTAATCCGCCCAATAGCTTCAAGCAATTTTTTACACAGGAACTTATCTTCAGGAAACCTAATTTGCAAAATTTGGAAAAATAAAAGTAAACTTGCGAATAAACGAAATTTAATAGAAAATACTCATTATATCGCAACATTTTTAAATCACTTTCTAAAATTTAAAATTTTTTAAAATTTTTAATAATCTTCCAAATGCCACATTTATTTGCTGATAATATTTCTTGTCGTTGCCTTTGCTTGACTGACATCAACCAAGGCACCCGATGACAATTCAATTGTAAATAAATAAACCGGCATTGGAAAACGTTAATTTTTTTTACCACGGCTATTTATTTTTATAACTATTTCACTTTTAATTTACTTAAAACACTACAATTTATTAGTAAAACTTTTAAACTTGCTTGAAAAATCCTCCGCTTGTTTCTACAGCACAGCGCAGCGCACTTCAACACCATAATTATAGACTCCGGAGTCTCGATTATATCAAATCTCTTGCACAGAAAAATAATTTCTGCAGGTTTTCACTCACAAAATTATAAAACACTTTTATTAATGTTTACACTCACAAATCACTAAAACAACACCCGACCTAAGAAATGACAAATGAAAAATATCAGAAATATCGAACTGAGAAAAACTAAAAACCCAGCCCTCTTGTCATTTCCCTCCCGTGTCCACAAAAAAATTGTTTATCACACTTACACGAATTTTATACAAGGTAGCCTATCCTTTCGTTATATGATCTAAGTGAAAAGTATGTTTTTGTGTACAGTCTCGTGACAGCTCACTTCAGAGCAGTATCCAAAAAGTAAAAATATATAAAATATACTCAGAAAATATATCGGATTATAAAAATCAAGCAGAGCTGGATCACATTGCCATAGGGACAATAAGGCCCCATCGCAAACCACTAAATTAATTGAAACCAGTTCTTCAAAATAGTTATCCTATTTGTGTATAGCTCGTTTTCAACTACCAAGAGGATAGCTCGCTGTCTCTATTGTTGACAGGAAACAAGTCTTTATCGCCGTTAATTGTTATAGGGTCGTTCAGTTTGAATTAATCAATTTATACAGCTTGACAAATTGATGACAATGGCAGATTCTATACCGCTTATCCAATTGATGACGATTGCAGATCCTATACCGCTTATCCGATTGATAACGATTGGTGTCGACAACTAATTTCACAACCTTCAAGATTGGAAAATCAGTAGTCACCTGGTTCTCTTCCCAAGTCTCAAGATTGGAAAATCAGTAGTCAACTGGTTCTCTTCCCAACTCGCAGGATTGGAAAATCAGTGATCAACTGATACACAGACAACCAAAACCCTACGAAATTTCTTACGGGCATTCATCTAGGCTATCATAACAATTGGTCTTAGACCAATCCTATTTTTTTTACTTGTTAACTATAACTTTTACTACATCGATTTTGACTTGTTGATAGAGGAAGTGAAAAATCACTTTCATCAAGCAGTTAGTAATTACTTAATTCGCAAATTTCATAGTTTGATTAAAAAAATGAAAATGTTTCAATTCCTTCAAGCAATGCTTTTCTTTTTTTAAAGCTCCCAAGTTGAACAACATAACATCTGCCGTACTAGGGCGAATATCTAATTTTCTTTGCCTCTTATGACATCCTGTCTCCCACATCCGACTACAGATTACTTTGTAGTACAATTTCTTTTTTATGAGGACGACAACAGTCTTCCACCTTATACAAATATTGGCAAAAATATTCCATTTTACCTATGCTATCTCAATATAGCTTCCACTTACCTGTTTCCTGCTGGAACACAATGGCACAGGTTCTCTTATAAAATTATTCCATTTTAACTGTGTTTGTGTTTTGAAACTTCAATATTGCCATTCGCACTTCGAGTGAATACAAATCGACTAATTTTCGCCATATTTTCCCAAGAAAGGGTCTTTTCAGGCGTAATATAATTTCAATTCACATTCTCTGAACAACTTGAATAATACTTTCTACCGCTCCCTATTAAATTCTTTTCTTTCGGCTCTTGCCGTTTGACTCCTGGAAGCAGACTGAAATTAGTAAAAGGGCTCAGTGCCATAATTTTTCAATTAGACCTCTCTGAAAAGGATTGAAAAAGGTGCGATAGCTGGATAATTGCTGATTTCGTTGTTATGTGTGTTCCGTCTTTCGCAAGCTTATTGTAGTGGGATGCAGGATAAAGGAACAAACGTAATTGGTTTATCAATGCATTGACATGGATTGGTACTTAAGATTGATATAACTACTTCCTCTCTGGATTCATCGTGCTCCTTGAAATAAGGTTAACGTCTGAAAATCATAATTTTATCAAAATGACTTACGCTTTCTTTCATTAAGTTTTAATTAATGTTTGATCATGTTTTCTGTTGAATATAAAGAAGCTACAGTTTATACGCAAGCAGAGGGATGAAAATAGTTATATAGCTTTCTAATGTGTTACTTAACCGTGTGCAGCCGGCATATACTTCTCCCCGGTAGAATTCGCCGAAATTCATAAATGTTGTTACTGAATGCCTAAAATAGAAATAAAAAAAAGATCCAGGAGTATACCTGTACTAATATCTGAGATAATTAGGGGGTGAAATTTCACCCGTCCGGCACCAGATGTTCCGCAAATACCTAAAATTGTGTCTATAAGGCTAAAAATATAGAATAAGTATGAAACAGAATTTTTCTGTAAAAACCGTGTACCTGTTACCAATATTTTTGCTCGTATGGAGTGAAGGGTGTTCGCCTCAGATGGAATTAAATCCCTAATTTGCTCATATTTTTTGTGCATGACTTATTCGAATTCTTCGAACGTGTCTGATCAACGTTCATCATGGGGTGAGGTACACTACAAACCGAACCCGGTTTTCGTCTCTCTCTATCCTCAATCGTGTCTATTCGTCTATCATATAACGAAATTCGTTTTAGATACAAACTCGGTTTTCGTCTGTCTCTATCCTCAATCGTGTCTATGCGTCTATCATGGAACGAAATACCTTTTAGATACGAAACCGGTTTTGCCTGTGTATAGGATAAAGTCTGTCAATCGTGTATCGGCGGACCTACACATTCCAAGGTATGGGGAAACACGTACGTGTAGGTAAAAATGGCGCCAAAGCCTATCGACAGTTTTGGTTATTGACAGTGTTCGTTTTGACTTTGACGCAGTGGCCGTGCTTTTTTCCAGATTTGTGTAATTTTGCGAATTTCGTACGAATACTTTCAATTTTTGTTGTTGCGAAAAATGATTCGGAGACGCGCTGTTTTGAGTACACATGAATTGTACGACATTATTGACAATGAATGGAGTGATAGTGAAGAGGACCGCGACGTAGGGATAGGCAGAGCAGACAACGTCGATGTAGTGATATTGCCGCCGGATCGCGTGGACAATGTGACCGACAATGAAGAAATGGACGACGACGAACAGGTGATCAATGACACCAATCAAAACTTACCAACCGATGTGGCCGGCCAAATGGTAGTGGAGTATACTTATAATGATGACAATCCGACCATAATGACTTTGCTTTCGAAACTTATTCTCCAGAAGAGAGAGGCAACGTCACCAAATTCTCAGAATGAACAAGGTAAATCAAATGAACATCAAATATCAACTCGTAAGCCAGAGAAAGCGACAACAACCTCTACATGCGTGCAGAACTCGCCTCAACGTTCAACTTCACATGGGCTTCCTATTTCCCGTGGTCAACCTAAGATTATCGATAAATTTGCAGACCCGAAATGGAGCCGCCGAAATTATACATTTGATGAACAACCAGTTGAACTCTCCGTTGATAAAATTAGCAGCATCTATGAGAAGTGTACAGCACATTGAAACCAGAACAATTGCTGGAATTATTCATTGGCAACCAGATTATTGAGTACATCACGAATATGATAAATGTTTATGCTGCTGATAATAATTCGACATTCAATATATTATATATATATATATATATATATATATATATATATATATATATATTCATATTGGAGCGCCAACACCTCGTGTGGAAACACTCTTGTGAAAAATGCGATTAGCAGACAACGATTTAAATTGTTGAAGTCATACTTTCATGTGTGCGATAATAAGAAATTGAATCAGCGCGACAAATTCGCCAAAGCTGCGACGCTCAATGAAATGATGAACAGAAACTTCATGCAATTCGGTGTTTTCGCTCATCATTTAAGCATAGACGAACAAATGATTCCATACTATGGATGCCATTCATGCAAAATGTATATCAAAGGCAAACCGATAAGTTTCGGCTATAAAATGTGGTGCCTCGCTTCATTGGATGGGTATTTATACCAATTTATGCCTTATGCTGGGGCGAACGACCTGAATAAGCAAGGATATGGCCTGGGTGCAAACGTCGTTCTGCAATTGTTGGATTTCCTCGAAAATCCACAGCAGCACACCGTAACGTTCGAAAATTTTTTTACATCGTACCTGTTGTATAGATTAAAATTGCTTGGATATTTTGCCACAGGCACTGTTCACGATAGTCGGACAAACCACGCTCCATTGAAGGATATCAAAACAATTGGCAAACTTAATCGCGGAGCGTTTGATTGGGTATTCGATACAAGAAACGAAATTTGGCTCTTCGTTGGAACGACAATTCCGTTAGTATAAATTCACCAATGTTCTCTATTCCACTTAGCTAATAACTTTTTATTTCAGGTTGTCACCTTTCTCACAAACTATATCAGGCATGACCCTTGCATCGCACCAAAAGATACGACCGTAGACAATCGAAGCAGATTTTCATTGATCAACCAGATCCAATTCATAAATACAACCAACATATGGGCGGCGTCGACTTGTTGGATAATGGCCTATACCAATTATAGAATTCGTATGCGTGGAAAGAAATGGTACTGGCCACTGATAACGAACGTGTTCTATGCAGCGATGGTTAACGCCTGTAAACTGCTCGTAATGTTTTACAAAATTGAAAGAAGGAAGCCAATGGGCCAGTTTGAGTTTCGACGGGACGTCGTTGAAGCCTGGTTACCACCCATTGAACGCCAGGTAGTACGATCCAACAGGTCATTCAGTACTATGACACCGCACCAAAAACGCATTCGCAAGGATGGAATTGGTCATATTGTGCAACGTGGTGATTATTATCGCCGATGTAAGCAATGCGGAGGCAAAACATATTATGCTTGCACCAAGTATAGTATTTGCCTCCATCCCAAAAATTCTATCATAATGGTGACGATCCAACCAAAAAGGCCGCTCATTGAATTTGATATCTATTAATTGAAAATCATTTCAATTTGTCAATAAAAGCCTTTTGTTTTCTAAAGTGAAGTCATTTGTTTTTCTTGTTTCAATTTTTAAAATATTTCCAGAACACCTGATGCCGAACGGGTAAAATTTCACCCCCGACAGGTATATCGTTCATAGTGCACAGGTGTGATCGAGACCAAATTTATACAGAAGTTATAGGACCATGAGAACCATGTATTCTGGACAAAACTCCCAAAAATTTCGCATGGTTACTATTTTTGCGGGTTTTCCAAATGAGAAAATTTCACAAAAAAAAAATATACTGAATTTTGAACGCGGATTTGAACAAGTAAACGGGAGAATTCCGCTAGACTGTCCAAAAACGGTATAATGCTTCAGCCATCCTCTACTACTTTGCCAAATTTCAGACAAATACCTGCACGCAGTTGGCCTAGAGAATTTTTTAAAAATACTTCTGCATGGAGTGAAATTTCAACCCATCAGGCAGGAATGGGTTAAATTGCTAAAATGATTTTTGGTTCTTTATTTAAGTTGATTAATATTGTCATAAAAATTTCAGTATAATGACTGAATAGACCTCTGACAGTTTAGAATATAGCACACAGGAAAATTGAATTGATTTGTGATATTAATACTGTGTTCCAAATTAAGCCCCAGCTTATGGGCTTATAAATAAATATATATAAATGTAATAAGCTGACTTAAAAATTTTTGTCCTAATGTTCTGCCAGCGCAACAACAGTCAACATATGTAAAATAGAATTCGTTAATTTGTGATAATAGCATAAATTTGTGCAGCTAAGATAAGCAGTACTTTTTTACCATTGATGAAGTCACAGGCTATTTTAAGTTAATGTCAATCCGTCTGTCCGTTCATATATCCGTCTATTCGTCTAGCCTCCTGTCGTGCACCTATAGCATAACATGAGCACGTGTCATTATAAAGAGCTGAAAATTTATACACTGTTTTTAAAAAATATTTAGATATAAGTTCGAAATTTGTAAAATTGGTCTATTCAAAAGCATATATTTGGATACTGTTTGAAAAAACGTTAACTTAGAGAGATAAGATCTTGTACATGACTTTTTTATAAATATTATAAATTTAAAATTCAAAACGGATAAAATCAGGAAACTTCATACATACAAAGATTTATTTTTGTTTTAATCTCAGAGAACAATCTAGAGGCAAAAACAAAGATGACAATATCAGCTTATCGTGAAAATATTTGAATTCCTCACTATTTTAATTGTGTTCCACAAGATTCTAGACTTAAGCCACTACTACTTTTTATTTCGTGTAAGTAATTAGATTTCTACAGACTTTTATTATTTATTTTTATAAAGATTGAAACTTACTTTGTGATTAAGTTAAAAGGCATATTTTAACACTGATTTGATAAATATTTCTAAATAGCTATACGGTCCTAAATTTCTGATCAGAAAACTCATTAAATCTATGGCGAGTCGTTCATTTGCAATTTCGTCATAGTCATACCACAGTTAAATGGAAATATCTATCTCACCTGGAGGTATGTATCGAAGGTATGATCCAGCGTTACACCGATCCTGGTTTAGCGCCCAGGCCCAAACATACCCTCTAATTTTAAACATATGGTCCAGCCCATATGGGATTTGAACCCTACAAAAGTGGTGTAGAATCGATTTTGATTGTGTGTACGTTATTTAGTTCCGGGCTCTACTGAAAAATCAAAGTTTTCGATCTCGAGAGAGTCAATGTACCACACAGCACATATGTGTCCATGGTATGTTACTGGGAAATCCTGTTAGGATATATAACTTGTCCGTGGGAAATCCCGTTCGGTCCCAGTTAACAAATAAGGTCATCCCTGGGAGTGACGAATGCCCTTCCCGCAGAATATCCTGTGGTTATACTTAGGCACAATTAACACATTCAATAATGTTAAATTCTCGCTGCAAGCATATCTAGGACGCCTTACGAATCTCCTAGTTTGTTGGCAGGATTTACGGGGGAATATTTGAGGATATTATTTGATAGAATTTTTTTTTATGCGTAGGCATTTTTACAAAAAAAAATGGCTGGAAAGAATATGCCAGAGGTGTATGCACTTGCAAAAAACAGAAATCCAATATTTCTAACACAACTAACAAACTTCGTCAAGGCAAGATGAAATTGCAGAAGCGAATAGAGTTCTAATATAGCTTCACAAATGTAGCTGGCTTAAACAAAGCAGTTGGCATATGGCTCTTTTCCATACATATTTTGTTGATCCGCTTTTGTTCTCCAAAATCGACACACGGAAGTATACCAAGCAACAAATTAGTATTTTCACCAGAGAACCACATGAACTACGAGCATTAGAGAACATACCGAAATAAATTCTGGAAGGGGAAAAAGGAGAGTCCTATGTTTGTCCCAAAATTGTCCTGCACATCCCGTACGTATTCGTTTGTAAAATACTGAGAATGTTCCCATAGATAGAGAGTAGTTGTGGGATATCCCAGGAAATTTATAATAACTCCTAGAAATAAGGTCCTAAGTACATACTGAATACTTCCTGTTTTCCCGGTAAAGCTATGGGATCTGTGGGACAAGAATAGGATACCCCTGGTTAATTTTGTGCTGTTATCCGTCATCTTGGATTAAAGGTACAAAAAATTTGTTTTTCTAAATAATTTCTTAACAGTTGAACCTACGACAAAAATCTATAAATACAAATTTGAAAAAGACTAAATTCCCTACATTTTTTGTATAAATTTTTTTTTTTTTTTTTTTTGTAAGTCTGATGTGTAACAAGTTACAGCAGCGGAAACGTGAATATTCATCAATGAAATTGTTGTTTGATTTTTTTGGGCAAAGGTCTTTTTTAGTAGCTATTGACCTGGACTAATAAGGAAAAAGCTACATATTTGGAATACGTGGGGCATTTACCGCAACAGCAGCTCATATCTAAGCTCACTACAACACAAGACAATACACAAAAATAAAATAAAAATCATAAAATATTATAGGATAAGAATAACTGGAAGGGAAGTATTTTAATTCATGCATATTTTTTTCGTAGAAAATATGTAAAAAAAAAAATAGCTCAATATTGGAGGGATCCCAACCGCTAAAGTGGTTTTTCTTAAACGTTCTCTTTGTACCCTGTCGTTAACCAGTTAAACTGATTGAATGCCCTCTTGTGGCTACCTTTTTCTATTTTTACTTTTTTAATAAATTGCACTTGACTTAGCTTTTCCTCCAAGTCACACAACATACACTTATACACTACCGTATGGGATTTTGAATCAAAAATATAAAAAACAGAGAAATATTTAAAAAAATTTTAGATAAACACAACATTATAAATATATATATATATATATGAAATAAATACGATATCACAACATATGCGGCGTGGTAAGGTAAATCCACTACACATCTGTCTATTTCGCATACATAAAAAAAAAATAATTTAAATCATTAAATTTATGCAAACATTTTATAAAACGCTGCTCTAGCGATTTAACACTTGATTTGACCCACAAAAAATGTTTAAATTATAAAAGTCTTTTCGTATTATAATAAAAATTAATATTTAAAACTTGAATTTTCATTTGCTTTCAGAATTCAATTTAAGCACCTCGTCCATTTTAATTTGCATTTATTTGAATTTATTCATCATTAAGACCGATTCGATAAAATTAAAAAGAAAATTTATATTTGAGAAAACTCTTGATTTTCTTACGATTCTCAATCCACGGTCCTACTACATATTCCGCTTGACTCCAGGAAATATTCCCTCTAAAAATCATTTTCCTAAATCCCATCGTTCTTATAATTTATTGCTTTCCCATGGAAATATTTTATACACAAATTTTTTGTGGATAAAGCAATTTGCAGTCAAATGTTGATTTAATTCATAATGTCTTCTATACATATTTTTATGCTGGCCATTGGCGAGTCTTCCTTTGGGAGAAATAACTTAGTCCAGAATTGTTGAATTATTCGAATTTTTGGGTAATTGTACACCGGTGGCTCCTTTACTTGCCACCACATTTTGACTGATAGCCGCATCGTGTGCACTTAAACGCTGCAATTACAGTCCATCATTCCAGCGTCGAGGCATAAAAATGCAATCAATCATTCATGTCGTGTCTGCTGTGTAATTAATATTCTAATGTGTTGGGAATCATTTGTTTGGACCCTGCGATTGCCACTGTCCAAATTCAACCGTTCGGTCCGATCAGAACCCATCCTTTTTAGCCGGATAATTGTGTTCATTTCAATCCCCCTTGTTTACTATAGTTGGTATAGACCACGCATACTGACAGTGACATTAAATTTCATCTGGTCAAATATGGTCCTGGAAAGCTCGTTATTGCGGCCGGAATGGTATGCTCAGCGGCTCATAATGAAACAATACACTCGTATATTAAATTTATTCTGAGCATCGCCGCCACTATGATGTAATATCCTGTTTGCCAATTATGTAAAACAACCTAAACAACTACACGCGGAGCGCACTAATTTTGGTGCAATTTAACTAGCCTCTGCAACAGCTGAATCCCGCCCGCTGTGATCTCTAGGCAATTCAAGCATGTATGACATCGTTTTGGGTGGAAGTTCCAGACACCACTTTTATGATAAGCGTTTCTGCATGAACAACAGTAATTATTTAATTTCTTTTTTGTATTTCTATCGAACACATCAAAAATTTAAATTATGGCTTCTCAGGATTATTCACTTATGTATAAGAAACCATAACAATTATTCCATAGCCTTGGGAAGGTATCAACAAAAGAAAATATAAATTATATGGAGAGTGATAATTCTAAGGGCACAAGCCGACTTAAGTGAAAATTTCAGCTACATACTGAATTCAATAACAATTCAAATTTCAAGATTCAGAAGATTTATTTTCATGTAGGTACCAATAATAGATATGGTGCTAGAAAAAAATTTAATTGTAAAGTAACTCAAGCCGGTGTAGAAATTAAAATATTGTTAAATTAAATATTACATAAATTTTAATGAATCGTTAACCCTGGAATACTACCCGTGAGTAAATTTTACGCGCTTTCTACTTGAAGTTGCACTGCATTACCTGAAGCGTAATTGTTAGTTTAAGGAAGGCAGAGTCTGTCCAGCAGGTCAACCCTCTCATTCCCCATGGTCCTGACTACCCGGGAATACTCTATGAGTGTGAAATTGTGGTATAAAATCCATTCATGAGAATAAAATGTACCAACTGTGATTACGTTCATTTCTTATTATCCTTATCTTATTAATTACAATTTTTTTATGTAAATCTTAAATTATTCTTGCAGGAATTTTATTTTATCATTTTTCTGTTATTGTAATCCGTTAAAATATTTCAACTCTTTTGTTTATAATTTTTTCGTGTGTGAGTAATATATATTCAGGGTTACCCATAAGCGAATATTAAAACGGGTTAGAATTCCAGGGTTAAAAAGCTTGGAGTAACTTTCCATCTAGAAACGAGGTGTATAAACGAGGTATCATTAAATTTTTATATATAGTGGCTGGTTGTGAATTCAAACGTTTTTCTGAGTTAGTAAGGTTAACTTAAATTTTGTTCAAGAAAGAATTTTTTGGGGATTCTCCGGTATATAGCAAAAGCTAAAAAATGTTCTAATTTGTTATTTCATCACACAACCCATTAATTTTTGGTGACAAGTTTCAAGTCTTGGTTCGACTCATCAACAGGTCACAAATAGCGAAATTGGGTGATTTGAAAAACAAATGAAAAAAAAAATGAAAACAAGAGAAGAAAGAAATGAAAAGTTTGAGAAAAATAGAGAAAAAACAATTTTTTTTTTTATTAAAAAAATTTAACTTAAAGTTTGATGAGAAAAATAGAGAAAAAACAATTTTTTTGTTTTTATTAAAAAAATTTAACTTAAAGTTAACTTAAATGTAGTAATTATACAAAAATAGCAGGGCCTCCTTTTATGGTAAAGTGAAATATGCAGTTCATTACATATAAGTCGAACGCAATTGTTAAATGTTAACTCCAACAAAAAATATATAATCCAAATTGAAAGGTCTATGGCGACGTGGCTGAACTGGTTCCGTTGTTTCCAAACTTGGATTAAGCCTTCGTATAAACCTAGTAAATCACTTTTTCAAATTCGCGCTATTCATACCTTGATGAGCGGAGAAAGCCTACCTAGGCGTTCACTTTGTAAGTAGAAAAAAAGGACATATTATTCTACTGTCAGCTTTGTTTATTAAAGCAAGAAAAAAAGGTTTTATGTTATGTAAGAAGAATTAATAATATTAATGCAATAAATTCGTTTATCAATTAGAAGTTATCTCGAATTTGTTCATTTCCAGTTCTCTACAAAGATATCTACGGATGCTTGACAAAATAGCTTTATTTAGAGAATTACTCCATGTAACTTATATTCATTGGTCGACTGAAGGAGTCGAATGTGTTTCTCAGGCCACAGCACTACGGAGCTACAGATACCCTACCAGTTCTCATAATTTGGCATCAGTTCCACAAGAACTAACCGACTGACGTTTGACTTTGCCTCTATTTAAGGCCCTGAAAAGTCTCTGTAGTGGTGTGCGTGAGGGGAGGTGCCGGTTTTGAATGATAACTCAGTGTGTTAGTTCAAATATGTAAAATTTTAATAATTAATTTGTGCTATATCAAGTTTATATATCTAATATCACAATTCACTTTTAATTAAGACTTAATACTACGTTAAAATTCAATAAATTCAGTAAAACTTAATACCCAGTAAAAACTTCATTAAAATAAAAAAATAAAAAAAAAATAAAAAATGGCAGTGCCGCTGCGGTCCGTGTTCCGTTTGCCTTGCTCTTATTCCTGAAACGAAGAAGAGTATGGGGTGTATGAGTGGGCCCGAGACGGATGACCTGTGAGAAAAACCTTTAGTCTGCTCTCAAATATTAGTATGCCTTGCTCGTACTGCTACGTGAGGGCAGTTGAGTAGTTCTTGTTCGAAATGCTACTTGAGCGTAGTCGAGTTGTAATATGGAGTGTATTGTTTCACGAATATAGTAACTTGTATTGCTGCCGTAAGTGATGTTGAGAAAACGTAACCAACCATTCTGCTTCTAGTGTGTAGTTTTTGGCGTGTTGGTACGTGAGGGCATGAAGGCAGCACTGATGACGTTTATCGTGTGCATACCTTTTAGCTCCATCAAATCGGAATGTTGCTGCGTATGGGATAGAAATAATGGTACTTGTGACGTTTAATCTTGTGCGCTTTTATGAGTGCAGCGAATTTAATGCTGTTACATGTGGCATGCGAGTTCCCTCCAATTTGGTCAGAATCAACTTTCTATAAAGTTGTCTAGACTTTCGGATTAACTCCTGTGTCAGATTGCTTGAGTTAACCTCACTTTTGCAATCCTCAGGATTAACTCCTAGCCGACGTACTTTGAGTCAACCTCAAGTAATGTATTTTGTTTAGGATCAACTCCTATATGATAATTTGACTTAACCTCAATTATAATATTCCAGAATCAACTTCTGTATAAGGATTGAGTTAACCACAAATATTTGTTTAGCCGAAAATAACTTGTTTTGGGATTGAGTCAACCTGAAGTATTTAGGACGGCCAGAATTAACTTCTGTTTGTAGGATTGAGTCAACCTCAATTTATGTATGTAGAATTAGCTTCTATTGGATTTCAGAATTAACTTCTGGTTTGGATTAGGATTTGCTAAGAACAGACTCCAAGGCTTAGGACTTGATCAGATCAACTCTGATTTGGAAATGGGTAATTTTGCTATCGTTCACCGCCTTTTATAGCTGCTGAAGTCTGTCATGTGATGTACTCCTCGTTTATACCAATTGCTGCGGCGAGAATATCTGTTTGACGCAATGTCAAACTGATGACAAGATAAAATGTAAATACACGGAGGTAAGTGTATTTTAGGTGAATTTTGTTTAATTTATTGCATTTTATTAGTTATTTTAATAATTTTTTGTTCTTTTTAGCTTGCGAATATCATCGAGAGGCCTTTAGGATATTATAGGAACTTTGAAGAGCATTTGTGGATATCTTATTAGGTACGTATTGAGAATATTTTCATTATAGATTTGATTTTTTGTGGATTTTTTCTTGTTTATTTCTAGGAAATAAATTGAGGGACTATCGTTCGGTGGTGGACCGAACAGGTCCAGTTAATATTGGACGGTTGTCAAGTCGACATCTTCTAATACTTCTCTCGAGACCAACAGGATACAAGAAGTGCTAACAGTTTCCATGAAAGCCAGTCAAGTTCCACCCTCATCGACTATCTGTCACGTTTGTTTACTTCCTTTTTAGCTCTAGTCGACTTGGTGTTGATATCAGTTAGCACCCTCTACCTACCGTTCATACAGCGTAGCTTAGCACTGACGATATCGAGAATTCCAGGGTATTTCCTGCCCTGTTTACTGCAGACCTCATCAATCAGCTGATGTTAATACTACTTATCGTAGCAACCATTGGAACCGTTGCTTCCATCCATCTGTTATTGCGACCACCTCAAAACATATGGTGCGATTGGTACCATTCCGCGGCAATCAGCTCGAGGCCGAAGCATAAGGATTCGACTACTCCTCAACGCTAATTGTACTATTCAAACTAGTACTGCATCAGCAGACTTGAGTTTGGTAGGCTGCAGTTAAGCGACTATTACATTGACTTCAGGACATACTAGCTGAACTAGTATTTCCCGGAAACATACACAGTAAAAAATAATTTCCTAAATTGAGTGGCAACAATTTGTGCCACAAAGTTTAGGTATTTGTCGATAAGATTAGGGAAATCTCCACCTTGGAAAACGTAGATTAGAGTTTTATCCCTAAAATGTAGGTAGGTTTTCTCCCTCAAATGTAGGGAATTTTTGTTTTCTCCCTAAAATTTAGGGAATATTCCCTAAAATGTAGAGAATTTTCAATTTTTTTTCCCTTAAAATGTAGGGACTCCCGAAAATTAAGGGAATAGGTGATAGCATCACACTCCACCATAGGTAATAGAATACCCCCCTTTAAAAAACATAAGAATGAGATGCGTAGCTATTTGTTATGGCCCATTGATATTATTAAGTAGTACGGAAGTTATGTTGGTGCGCTGGGCACGCTCAAACAAAATATTGAAAAATATAATATATGACTTGTTTCCAAAAAATGTCTGAATTATATGAGTTTATATAATTTATTGAATGTTCTCTTTATTATATCCAAGAGGGTTTAACATTTCGGGAATTTTACGTACTTTATAGGTTTTCTAGTGCCAAATATCTAAATTTATTGAATGTTTCATTGATTTGGGGAAATTAAACTGATTTTCCCTGTATATCAGAGAAAATTGCACTTATTTTTAGGGAAAAACGTGTATTAAATGTAGGGAATAGTCATATTATTTTTTACAGTGTAGTTAATAGTTTGTTTTTATATCTTTTGCTTTTATCTCTATTATTTACCATTTTTATTAAACACTTGTTTAACTGGAATTAATTATCAAAGGATAACCTCATACGTAATCTTTTGGCAATCGAGCTGTAGTTTGTTATAATTGTGTTCGGGTTCAGTTCCGATCATAGGACATGTCGCTCTAAATTGGTCAAAGATTATAAACTGAAATTATTGTTCTGCTTGGATGAATGAAAATAATTGAACACTTTGTTAGTTCCTTTTTACGGTCTTCATACAGTGCATGATAAACATATTTTAATCTAAAATCTACTTCACTTCATCTCCACTAAGACTTGCCACTAAAAACTATGCTTCGTTAGCATAAAAAAAAAAAATGAAAATTATGCTCTGTATGATAAGTGTAGCCGAGGAATTGTAATTTCAGTAAATTCGTCAAAAATATGACTAATAGTTATCAAGTTCTGCAATTCCAACAACAGGCCGTAGTAGTCGGCTAAACAGAGCTTTTAATTGTATGATAATTGTAATTTAATAATAAGTAATAATTGTAATGTAATTTAATTTCCGGAAAAACTTCCCTTGATAACAATACTCTTTGCCTGTAAATGTCCTTTCTGCCTTTTGATTTAGAGTTTTTGGATCGACTTTTTTTTTCAGAAAACCAATGGATGAAAACGATTTCTCTTTGGAATCCTCAGCTTTATAGCAAAACAACAAGAAAATAGTTATGAATGCATTATTTGGGGTTTATTAGTTTAGTTAAATCCGGATAAAATCCCCTTATTTCGTTGCTTGAATAATTTTTTTAAGATTTATAGCCCAGAATCATGTACAGTAATAAAACTCATTCACACAAGAAAAAACAAATTTGCATTTCTCGCTAAGAACTTGGTTCGCGCCTATGTTAATTCAACTCATATCAAATGTCTTTAAATGGAACATGCTCGTTAGATTAGTAACGAAGATAACAACAACAAGGGATTAATTAATTATTTGATAAGCAGAGAGCTCCTTAATTTCGGTTTTATTGTCGCAAAATTTGTGGCGTTAGTAAAAGACTCTCAGTGTGCTGATAATGGCTTTGGTCTTGTTTTTGTGTTAATTTTTGTGATAACGAGGGTACTTAGTACAATTTCTGATATACAGAGCTGAGTGTATCGTTTATAACGTGCCACATTAGCAATGGAATAAGAATGTGGAAATTGCGTTATTGTGATTAAATTTGGGACCACTCTAATATATTTTCAGTGCTGAATGAAATATATTTATAACTGTGGTTAACTAGGCCACTTGAAAAATAATAAGTCATGGTCAAGTTATTCATATTTCGCCAGGTAAATGAATGATTTACATTGTGATAGTAGAAAAAAATTAATGTCATTAGGCGCCGGTTATACATTCAAGTTTCTGTAGTCACGGCATCCCATTGCTGAAATTGTACATGAAAATGTACAGTTAATCAATCTATTCTGATTAATCATGATAAATTGACAAAAAATAAACAAAAGCTTATTCACAGTATCCTGCTGTGTTAGATAAGACCATTTATTACAAGAAATTGCCCTTTTATATTGCCAAAATTCTGTCAAAACTGGATAAAACGATTGTTTCCAGTTTTGATTAATTTTTTCCTAGCATTTCTGTTATTCGTCCATAAAGAATTTTATTGCACCCAATTAAAAAGACGAAATACAAAAACACACACACAAACACATAGACGCAAGCAGCATAATGATCTTCAGTTTATATTTCACAAGAGGACTCCATTTATGATGTTCGAAATGCATAAGGGCTATAACACTCCCTGCATGGTGCCAAGCAATGTTCCAAAAAACAATTCCACTACAAATGGAGCGACATAAAACGGCATCCTCGTCAAGTTAATAAAACTATCAAATTGAATAGGAATGATGGTCCATAATTTCCATGAGCCATCAAATAACATGCATCCTCCTCTCTATTATATGTTCACAAAGCCGCGCAAATATCCATATCCCCTCACATCTTATTATATGTGCAGCCGGGCTACTGGAAATTATTGGAAGATGCAGTTTTGAGTACTTGCCAAAAAGCTGTATCCTTTCAAAGTGGGGACACGGGAGGGTTTTCATGGAGAAATTCCAAGAAAGTTTTATGGCTCAATAGCTACGCTCTGTGTGTCCCTTTTTGTCCTGATATGTGTTTTGAAGAAAACAAAAATTCTTATTCGCTCCAATGAGCTCAAAATTATTTTTCCCAAAGATTTATTGAAACTGATAATCGTAGCCAATTTCAACAAGGAAAAACAAACACAGAAGACTTTTTCACATAAATAATAAAGAGAAAAGTCTCAATCCCCAAATTTTGATTAAAGAACTTTCTCTCAACTTGAAAAGTGTTGTGTTTTCAGTTCCCTTACAATAAAAGGAATAACGTGATGGATTGATGACGCAAATTATTATTATTTTTGTTTTAATTTAAGGATTACTCCTTGGAAATTACCAGAACTATTCGTGCACAAAGAGCTCATTTTGTTCAGAGGAGAAATCTTTTTGTCTATTTGAAAGATACGAAGATAAAAATTCGAAGCAAAGTATATTTCTAATCCATGAAAAGTGTAGTTAACGAATCAAAATTTTAATACATAACTCGACTTAGTTTTAGTGTCCTTTTCAGTTTGATTTCAAGTTACATACTTGTTGACTTGTAAGTTGTTAAAAACGTGTTGCGTTAATTAGGCATATCTATTATTAAATTGAGTTTGTTTTCAAAAAGATATATGTCGACATTGGAAAGCATAAACGTCGTAACCGACGAAATTTTGAAAATACGTTATACACACCATTTAAATCAGAAAAAAAAAACTGTGTCGAATGGTTTGGGTCTCATATATCTGTACGAAAAAAAATAAAATAATTTACGCCATTGAAAACGCCTGTACTTTTTCCAGAAACTTCGACTTGATTTGCAGTAATAGGGTCAAAATCCGCTACTTTTTAAACACATGTCGCTTAAAGCCAAGGAAGGTTTCCAAATTTTTAAGCGAGCTACATATAGCATCCGAGGTTTATGGATGGAGTGGGTTGCATTAGTTTTGCGGATCGTAAAATAATGACTTCTGTCATGTTCGAAGTTACTACATTTTCAATGACGTATTGACTATGACTAATAGCTTCTAATGCATTTTGTTATTACTTAGTTTTGCGTGAGAGATGCAGATACTCTAACTTATAGATAACTCACAATACGGTGTTACTACGTCAAAACAGTATTAAATAAAAACTTAGTAGTAACTACGGCCTTTTATTTAAACTACCTGTCATGTTCTGTGCTATTGTACATCGAAAGTTAGATTTTGTTTTAAACATACAACTTGATACAGCTCACATATATCGTACCTTCTCCGTATTTTGTAATTTGCGTTGGTGTGAACATCCTAAGGCTTGAGTCAAAACCCTCGAGAAATACTTCCCAAGTCATGAAACATAATCCTTCACTACATGAGAACCCTAACATAGTCCTAACATTTTGAAATATTTCCAGTAAAGTGATATCGAGTTAAAAAAAGATTTAAATCTTCGCATTTTCAGCTCACGGGTGACGGGAATGAAGTAAGACAATCAAACAGTTCAAAAGTGCGACAAAAAAGCCAAATTCAATAAATATGAACAAAATTGAGTTTTTATTGTGTTGTATTGGGCTTATTACGGTGAAAAATATATCTTTCCGAATTTTCGCCTTATGAAGAACAATTTAAAACTAGTTAAAATTCTAAAAATGCTAGAGAGAGTGAGTGATAATGCTAATATTAACGTCTGGCCTAAAAATATTGAGAAAAACTTTCATTTAAGATTGAAATTTTTGGTTGGTTTGGAATAAAACAATTTTTTTAATTTTAGAAATTACATAATATTGTAAATAATTAAACGTAATTATAATATAGAAAATGAACCAATTTCTTCGATTTTACGTAGCTTACTTTAAACCGAATTCATCATTCGTTGGATCATGTTTATGCCAATTTCTTTAATTTTTTTCCTGATTCTGGTTTTCAATGACTTGAGATTTTTGGCTTGATAACCTTCGTTGTAAACATGACGAGATAGAATTGCCCAAACATCCTTAGGTGGGTTTGCACTCTTTGATACAAAATGTATGTTATTTCTCCTCAGCCAATCTTGCGTAGATCTGGTGTAATGGGAACTTGCTAGATCTGGCCAAAAAATGTATTCGTCCTCTGCATTGACCGTGTTAAAATCTCTTTTCAATATTGGTAAACATTCCTTTTGGTAAACATCGGCACTAATTACTGGACCTAATGAATTCCTTATCACGGTTTCTGAAATACCTTTACCAGATATGATCACCCAAACAAGAAATTTTTTCTCAAATTTGGCTTTCGGCTTAACTTTCATATTCAAAGGAACTTGCTCTTTATTTCTGCTATATTAACCATCATTTCCGCACAAGTCCTTGTTAAAAAAAAATAAAATATTTTTCATCGTTCATAACAAACCATTTCTTTCCAGTCAAAATTTCCCGACGTAATTTGCGACATTTGTTTGGTATTGTTTCTAACTGATGCTCTGAATATTTAGGTGCTTGTTTTTTTTTTTTATAATATTTTATCTCGTTTTTGGTCAATATATGTCGAATGTATCCCCTGGATACTCAATATTTAGCTGCCATTTTACGCTGTGATGTCCCAATCCTGTTCTTCATACGTTTTACATTTTTTGTTTGTTTTTATCGCCTAACCTGGACGGTGGACTTGATTTTGACATTTCATTGAATGGCAATCAACTTTCGTAACGCTTTATTACCCTATATATTGTTGACGTTGGAACTCTTTCCGCTTTAAAGATACCAATAACCATTTTTTTCGACAGCTGCCCAAGTAATTCATAAATCAGTCTCCGTAAATATTCCTTTTTCTCTATAGCAAAAATTGTGACTAACATATTTCCCTTCATAATAAACAGTGACATAACTGTTCTCACGTGAGTACAAAAATAGTTGGCTACTATGTTCACCGTGAAATTTTTCTCAATACTTTTAGCCCACACGTTAGAATCACTGACAAGGAGAAAACAAATTTTTACGGAAAATGTAGCTTTCATCGCAGTTCTTTAAATGGATCACCGCTTCATTGTTTTAAATTGTCCGTTTTCATATAAGGAGCAAAAGCAAGCTGCTATAGTAAGTTTTTTAAATAAAATAATTAGTTTCCTTTGTACATGAAATCATTTGTTTAATTTAAATTCATATAGACATTTTTTAAAAACATACGATACAATGAAATGCTTAAGATGTGAAGCTCTCATTAATAATGAGGAAAACACCCAAAACAATAGCCAAGCTCCGGGACCAAGTTCATTAAATTTCACTAATTTAGCACGATTTCATAGGTCAGAGGGCAAACTAAATTCACTGATAGAAACAACGGGGACAACGTCAAACGGTAGAAAAATTAGGAGCTTTAGTGTACAGAGAAAGAGAATCCTTCGACAAAAATGCATCACATTATTGGAAAAGCTTCCACTACAAAGATGCAGATTTGGCAGTTTTAATAAATGCCTCTCTAATTGTACCTTCAAATCAAATGTCAGTGGAATGAGAATTCAGTGCACTTTCAACAATACTAACGAAATCAAGTTCAAGGTTAGGTAATGAAACATAAGTAACATTTTAATAATTAAATTTAGCAATAACCTTTTAGAAAAAGTAAATATTGATCAAAAATAAATTATTTTATTTTATAGCATAAGTAACAAACTATTCCCACAAAAAGCTGTGTTTTGGTAATTTTAAGCTAACTTATCTTCCCAGTCGTAATCAAATTTTTATATCTTTTCTTTCCTGACAAAACTATTTAAAGAAATTTATTTTAACCAAATGACTACGATTCCCCAAACAAAACTCTCACCTTAGTGATAATTGCAAATTCGAATCAATCTGCCTCGCGGGACTATAGTTGCACATAAACTATTGCAAACAGCTGAGAATTATTGCTCGTAAAATGGTAAGATTAGTTTTTAATCAAAACTATTTTATTATTTTGTTACGTAAGGTATGTAGTAAGTGTTGCTTTTGGGAAGGTAAGGAACCATTGGCGTCACTAGGATTTATTACTGTGGTGGGCCAGGTCCCCCAACTTTCATACATAGGTTTTAAAAAACAAACATTTGGTTACGAAGCATACCAATTGATGACTCTTCCTAGCTATCGGCCGAATTTTTTTATGCTTGCTCTGAGTACTTACAAGATATCATGTCGCTTTATAAGTCGCAAGATTCGCGTCACTACTTTTCTAATATGTAGTCTTCCTACGTGAGACCTTAATTTAAAAAAAAAAAAACTAGATCAGCACTTTCAATTCACTGGAGTGTGCATTCGGGGGGATTTAAATAAGACGATCTTTTGATATAGGGCAGTCTTTGTCGTCCAGGTTCCGATATTAGAGACCAGAGGAATAACAAACAGTTTTCAATTGCTTTCCATTCTTTAATATAATTCTCGTCGAATGTAATTGAGCACTCAGTAAAGAGCATGGTACATCGCTTATCAGTTAGTATAACTCATCAGAATTCAATCAATTTTTGGATAACTAGTCAGTCAACATTCGGCGATCGGGCGATATTTATTACTTATCGAGACCAACAGCGTCTAATATTTACGAAATGGTTTTAATCTGACATTTAAATTATTGTGAAAATAGATTAGAGTCAAAATGCAATATTTTCTTTAATCCCAATGAACCCAAGCGACACTCATCTATTCCCTACAGTCTACTCCAAACATCCAACGTGATTTAATTTTTTCTTAAATCATAAGAAGTACTTAGTGTTTATTTGAAAAATAAAATAAAATTTGCTCGATTTGAAAAGAAAAATATAAGAAAGTGGTGTCCTTTAATTACCAGAGACTTTTGTTTTTCATATGCTCTCCTTTGTTTCTCTCACGTATTAAGGAAAATAAATCAAAATCTTCAAGTTTCATACACGAAACGGATATGATAGTAACGCCCTGTATTTATTCGAAGTACCAGGACCCATATTACAAATCTTTTAAGTACAAGTTCCGGTATTGATACTTAAAAATTTTCAAGTACAAGTCCAGGTACTGCAACTGGTACTTATAAGGTTCAAGAGCTTCCGAAAACTCAAATTAGAAATTTGGAAAAATCTATAGTCAGCTTAATAACTGGAAGAGGTTTCATTTACCAAATATCATAAAATATGTTGCAAAAAGGGTTTTCCAATAAGAGGTGTTATTTTAATTAGCCCTCTATTTCGGTAGATGTCACTTTGGAGCTGTCATTTTTTGACATTTGACAAGAAGAAACTACGCCATTAATAAAAATGGAACGATACACGATTCAACAACGCATTGAAATTATTAAAATTCACTATAAAAATGGTGAAAATGTGGCAGAGACGGTTCGTAAAACTCGAACATTTTTGGGTCGTCGTGAAGCACCTTGTCGGACCGCAATACAGAAATTGGTACAAAAATTCGAGCTGTCGGGACAAGTTAGTGATGTGAAGAATAAAACCCGTGCATGTCGCTCAAGAACAGCCGAGAATATTGCTGCTGTAGCCGAAAGTGTTGAAGAAAACCCAGGTTTGTCCATTCCTCGTCGTTCTTTGGAATTAAGCATTCCACAGACGTCATTACACCGTATTTTGCATAAAGATTTGGGTCTAAAGGCTTATGAAGTTCAGTTAACACAAGAACTCAAGCCGGCCGATCATCAACAACGTCGAGTTTTTGCTGATTGGGTCTTTGAAATGCATGAAAATGATCCGGAATTCCGTCGAAAACTCATCTTGAGTGATGAGGCCCAGTTCCACCTCGATGGCTTCGTCAACAAGCAAAATTGTCGCATCGGAGGCTCGGAAAATCCAAGAGTTATTGTTGAAAAGCCTCTCTATCCTCAATGTGTGACTGTTTGTTGCGGTTTATGGTCCCGCGGGGTTTTTGGACCTTACTTTTTCGAAAATGAGGCTGGAGCAACAGTTACGGTGAATGCATTGCGCTATCAACAGATGATTAATGATTTTTTATGGCTGGAATTGAATGGTATTGATCTGGACAACGTTTACTTTCAACAAGACGGTGCTACGTGCCATACAAGCAACGAAACCATTGATTTTGTACGGGAAAAGTTTCCCGACCGTGTTATTTCTCGAAGAGGTGATCACAATTGGCCACCGAGATCTTGTGACTTAACACCTGGCGACTTCTTCCTTTGGGGCCACGTGAAAGAGAAGGTCTACGCCAATAGCCCAGCGTCGATTCAACACCTCAAAGATGGAATTCGTGAGGCTATCGAGGACATAGGGCAGCCACTTTGCGATTTGGTTATGGAAAATTTCATGAAAAGGATATGGTCCTGTAGGCGTGGTCGTGGTGGTCATTTGGCTGATGTTATTTTCCATTATTAACGGCATACCTTCCTCTTTATAATAAAATAAAGATCCGATCATTTATCTGAAAAAATGGCATTTTTCTTTGAATATCAAAATAACACCTCTTATTGGAAAATCCTTTAGAATGAAACAAAATCGCTTTTGCTTTTGCTGTTTTAAATTTTTCATTTTGGAAATTGTTAGTACTGTATTTCAGCAAAACTAAGGTCAATCGGATTATGATTGCCTGTGTGTAGCATCTACAAGACTATCAAATGAAAATCAACGCTCAGTAGTTACGGAAGAATAGACCGGGCTATTGCACTGGATTACCAACCTTTTCATCAACTGCGCCAGTTGTCTTTCTAGTTTACTAAAAACGGTAAGATTTCTTGAGGTACTGTCGAGGTGCACATAACCTCTATTATTAGACGTACTTCGCGTTATGGCTGTATTTGTAGTAAGTGCGTTAAGCACAAGTATCGGAACTTGCACTTGAGAGTTTTTTGAGTACCAGTACCGGGACTTGTACTTAAAAAAATTTTAAGTCCAGGTCCTTGTACTGATACTAATACTTAAATACCAATGTCTTAAGTACTTTACGGTTCTGACGTTAGATACACATTTTAGAACAATTATTTACGTTATTATTAAGCTCTAACAAAGAGATAGTTAAAGTCTGTAAAGAAAATCTTTAGTTTACGGTTTTTTCTGCAAACTTATTTAGCACCTGTTAGTTTGTTTTAAATTATCTTCATTTCAATGCTTAGGGGTGCCATGTTCAAAGCTTTTCTGAAGCAGTTGTTCTTAACCAAATTTTATCTCGATGAAAAAGCTTCGTTCACAGCTGGCTAAGCTAACAGGTAGACCCAGAGCTGCTTGCAGCAACTTGAATAAAGTTGCCCAGAAGTCTTTATTAATTTGTGTTTTCAGTCTTAGCAAATTTATTACAATGTTCCTGTTTTGGAACATGTTCTTTATTATTTTTGTTTCAGCCTGTAAGGTGGAAATGTCTACATTGAAAACATTTTTATAATTGTCTACAAGTGCCTCTCCATATTTCAGGTACATCTTTATAAATGAGTCACCTGACTGTGCCAAAGGTAAATTTTCAAACCTATTTTTGAAGCTAGTGAGAATGCTGTCCATCTAATATTCCAAAGGCCTTTTACGTGATGCAAAGTCTACTAAGTTACTTTAAACTAAAGTGGACTCTCGTTTGCTCTCTCCGGTTGCATTCTCCGGTTGCCTTTTGCTCTTCGAGACTCTAGTAGGCTGTAGAGAAAGTTAATGTTTTTCTGTGAATTTCTCGGTTTCTCGAAGTATTTATTGTCTAGAGTAGTTGTATTCCTTAATATAACGTAATAAGGATATTGTTGAATTTTTTAACATTTGTTCGCTATAAATATAAGCAGCCTTATTACTGCATCCATTGGGAGAAGCGAAAAACCTAAAAAAGTTTTTTCTGGAAAACTGAACAAAGTTTTACAAAATTTTTATAATTTCATTGATATCAAAAGTTATCAATTAAAATTTCCACACAAACTGTCAAAATAGCTCTGTATGATTTCTCCTACGGAACACGCCTTTGTCAAAATTCAGTGGAATCAGAACAATCCGAGAATAGTTTTTAAAAATTGTAAAAAGATTTTAATAGGTTTTGTTTAATTACAAAACATTTAACAAACAAATTCTCAGTTAAAGGAAAAATTTGGTTTGGATTTAGAATTAAATAAGAAGAAGTGCGGACTTTCGTGTATTAAAATATCTTCGACTGTATTAAAAAAAGAATTCAGTTTGTCACAAATTTAATTTACTTAACTACGTTCCTCTAATGCAAAAGTTACAGCAAAAATTCAACACAGAAATAATAGCTAAAATTGAAAATAATTTCACTTAATTTATTGTCACTTTTATTTCATGTGAACTTAATTAATTTAGGCTAGCAGAACTGTTCGTTTAACCTGTGAATCATTAGATGATTTTCTCCTATAACAATTACTTCACAATGATTTTGTATATAATGGAAGAAAATTAAAATATATTAAATAATAAAATAAAACGAAATGGTAATTAATGATGCAAATAATAACAAAACTGAAGATGAAATAATAAAAAATGATGAAGTCCAAAAAATTCCAAAAAAATAAACTGATGATGAATGCCAAAGTGCTTGGTTGAAAAACTGATAGAAAAAGAAGAAGCGCTCGCCTTTTTATTAGTCCATCTCGCCAATCTTTGCATGGACTGCCAACCCGCCTAGATCTCAACAAAGTTCATGTACATGAAAAAGGAAAGCGTATAAATAATTATTGAAATAAAAAAGAAATAACTTAATTATAATTATTCAAATTGTTTGTAAAAATACCTTGCTGCTAAACCTTTTTTTATAGAATTTTTATTTTTAATTTATTGTTCTCCTAGTATGTAAAATAATAAAAAAAAATTTAAAGCTCTTTCTACTATGGTGAATATCGAAATGCAAATTCTGCTGGAAAATACACGAGGCAGTATGCTTCAGTGCAGTACTAGATTTTTCTCTCGTGAATTTACGTGAGATTTATCATTTTTATCTCTCTCACCCGTTTTGTTGACCCTTTTTTTAGTAATTGTGTAAATATAAATTAATTTATTTTTTCAATAATGCAAAAAATATTTACTTCTGAACAAAATTGACTTTAGTTTTAAAATCTTCGCTAAATTCTGCTTCTACTGAATGTGTCTTTCTTGACTTGACAATATAGTTCAAGACCTCAGAGAATTTCAGAGTTTCGCGGCCGGAATTTCATTTTGTTAGTTTTTGTGCCATGTTTATCTAATAATTCGGATTATTTGTTGCTCATATGGCAAATAACGAATTATATTTGAATATTTTAAATGTTCTTATACATATGTAAGAACTTTCATGGAAAACAAGTAAAAAATACTTCATGTGATTGTGAGGTTTTTTTTTATTTATTTCATGTCTCTTGATTTATTTATAATAAATTCATTTGTTAATACTTAATTTATTAATTTATTGTTAAATTATGCCTCTTTCATTTTCTATACAGTGAAGGTAATGAATTAGCTAGGGATTGTCAGCAGAACACTAGGATTTTAAAAAGGAAATTAATAAGGTAGTTCACTATTTTAGAGAAGTATATTTTCATAAAGTTCATAAATTCTTTTTGAAATTCTTTTCTTTATTTTTAGCTTTCATTGGAACAGGAGTCAGGAATGTTTGTGGTCGTGGATATATATACATATGTAAAGGTTCCAGCCTTACAGTCACTGTGTATCTGTTTGACCAGCTGTCGGGTGAGTACTTTGTTGAACAAGTTTTTTTTTTAAGAAAAGAACTCGTTAAAGCCTTCTGGATTCTGATCTGAACGAATTCAATTTTATTGTTCGAATTGACGATTTTGTTTTTTTAATTTTCATGATTTCCTTTGGGTCCAGTACACATTCTAGGGGGGGGGGGGGGGGGGGTGCCTGGCCCCACCCAGTTACGTCAATTTAAGGAGCCAAGCTTTAAATTACAGAAATATAATTTTGCTATGTGGATAGTAGTTTAGGCTTTATGACATATATATAAAATGAATGTCAAGTTACTTTTCGATAAGAATCAATACAAAACATTATAGAGAATTAGCCTAGCACGCACTCATATAGATTTCCGTTTCACGGCTTAGAAAGTATTTCTCGAGGGCTTTGGTTGAGTCAAAATTCTTGATAAATATATGCAGATACTTTTTCAGTACATAAAAAATCTTAGTTTAACATTGGCCTTCTAGCAAATATTCGAAGTAAGATGGCTCATAAATTAACAAATGAGTCAAAATCCAGAAACAGCTTAATTAATAATAATTAATAATTTTATCATAGGAAAGTTGTTCATTATAAATAAAATAAATAAAGAACTTGTTAAACTTGAAATTTGAAGTTTTGTATACCTACGAATCTTTCACTAGAAATTGTATAATAAAGTTCGGAGATGGGAAAATCAACAATTCATTCCTCGCAGGAAAAAATTGCAATTTTCCACGAATGTTTAGATACTAGTTGAGATCACGCTGCATACAGTAATTATGTTAAAATTTGAACTGTAATTTAAGATTTTAAAAAAATTGGCAAATTATCATTTTACTAATGCAACGAGAAAATTGCTTTTTACAGGTGTATTAAAGAGTTCGTCGGGATGTACAGACCAATGAAATTATCATGACTACCTTTACCGTCCAACGAATCATTCTAGAATGAATTTTCTTTCCTTTTTCTTGGTAGCACTTTCGATGACAATGGAAAACATAATTGAGTGCCTTAGATTATTACATTAAAAACATGGTTAAACTAACTCTAATAATATTGAGCACCACTAAAAGTTTCGTGATATTAAAGACGTATCCAGGTAGAAGTAAACAAATTATCGAAATTATTTCAGAGAAAAAAGGAAAAATATAGCTTCTGCACAGATTTTTACGATATCCCTTCATTCGTTCAAAATCCCAAGAGAAAATTTTTAGTGAATCAAACCTCCCATTAAAGGGATTTCAAACTTGTGTAATTTATAATAGGGTTAGACAGAATAACTTGTTCCTTGAGCTCCCGGGGAACTTTCGCTGTCTTTTGCTTTCTTCGGTTGGATAACCATAGTAAATACTTTGCTTCCTGATGCGTGCAGTCGATGTAGTCTCGAGAGACACATATATTATTCACCTAACTCCAATATATTTCGAGAAATAGGTGAATAATTCAATGGAATAGTTTATTACGATGACCTTCTATTTACCTAACTGCTTTTATCGATTAGGATTGAATATATTACGGTAGTTGTTTGCCCGCATTTGTATAGCACTATCTTCTATGGTCTCTATGGCGGCCAAGCTTTTATATAACTAAGTATGTAAAGACTCCACATTTTAACAATGGGGAGTCTCGCTGGTCAGCTTTCTGTCGTGATTTAGCAGGCAACAGGGTCTCCTCCATCACCTCCTTAGGTACTAGTTGATGGTTCATTGTATCAATTATGAGGTTGATTAATCAGTAACCATTATTGGTCAGACATGGCTGATCATCGCTTGTGGTTACATCAGTCTTTAAGGTCTGCTGAACTTCACGTTAATTTGATGTGCTTATCCAAGAGATATATGGGTCCTTAATATTGCTCAAGGTATAATAAAAAAAAGGCAACAGCTTCGGTGAATTCTGAAATTAAGTATAGGTATATATGTATGAGACGGATACTTTTACACAGCAGTTTTACCATAGCTTAACGTCATAAAGGAGTAGAATTGCTACTCGAGGCCTTTTAATTTTTGAACAACTCTTGACTCAGCATTGAAATATGCAATTCGCTAAATTGCTACCATCAGTCGGCACTGACGAAGGAAAATTTCCAAATGTTAAAATTCCCAGAAAGAAAATTATTCCCGCAGATGTACAAGCTCTCGTTCTGAATAAACGATGCCAAACTAAATTTTATGGGAACTTGCAACGAATTGAATACTCTAGTTTTCTTCCTCGTTCTTCTTATTTAGTAGGTATAGTGTAGAAAGTTGAGTAATTCTGTTAAATAAGTGCACATTTTGGTTAAATTCTGAAATTGTTTTGCCTTTATTTTATGCATTATTATCTAAAGGTGTGTATGTATGTATGTATATTTATTGGGTATGAATGCATTTGTGAATGTCAGAGGTACAAGATCTTATTCATTTAGTTTTTATTCAAAACAGGAAGCATCCCATCACAGCGAACTAACTTATTGTGACTTTCCACTGTAATTAATGTTTTTTTTTTTGCAACGATTAAGATTAAAATAGAAAAATTTGATTGCTGTACAAACACAAATCCTTCTGACATAACTTGAACTTCAGCCACTAATAGATATAACCCAAACTGACTTTCCAAACAAAGCAAGGAACAATGATCCGTACATAATTCCTTATAAGCGCTCCTTTTCTTACGAAGAAGGATCCAATTTGCAACAGTTTTATTTGCTACCAGACAATGTTCTCCAAATAAGACTTTCTATCACAATATTTACTTTAACCCTACCCGAAAATAGAAGTATATACATAGAGCCCCGTACATCAGAATCGACCTTCACATCTTACGATTAACTCAACTCTGCTTGAGCTGTGATTACAAACCCTTTCGTGATAGCTAACAACTCACAAAATTTGCATATGTATGTATGTATAAGCGAAATGAATTTGTGACCTCTTTTTTGGATAGAGAAGTATTTTCAATGGAGTGAAAGCTTCAGTAAGAGTTGAGTTTTAAGGATTTACTAGCTTTGACTACTGAGAGCTGAATAGAGGACTTCATAAATTTACATTGTATCCTTCGTAAGCTCATATATACTAGGAACTGAAGAGTAGTCTTTCAAGGTAGACAATGACACGTCGGATTATGCCATCTCGGTGATGTTTCAGAACAAAGTGACACGTTTTGAAAATTTCACATTTTGATAAGTGCTTAAAAGGATAGATTTACAGGATGATACAAATTTGTGCAGTTAATTAATTCTATAGCGGAAAATATTAAAAATGTTCCATGTGCCTTATGGAATTACTTGTTTGGCGTGAACAAATCATTTACAATTTTACAGCACAATTTTTGGATGAAAGAATATTAATTCTTATTATCCTGAAAAAGAAAAAAACTCGTCCGGATTCCAACTTATGTATGTGGTTTTTGCGTATTTTTCGCAATATATTGGTACCAGTGGCGGATCCAGGAAACCGGTGGGGGGGGGGGCGCAACTATGGTTTAAAAATGGTATATGCTGAAAACTGAACAAAAGTTTGAAGACACTCGCCACCACTCGCAAATGTCAAATGCACAAAATTTATCATTTTAAAGATACGAGTCGAACAGATTAACAAGTGGCTACCACTCGCAACGATGAAAGTTGGTCAAGATTCTTTGCCACTCCGAAAAGTCAAAGGGGATGTTAGAGTATTCATTTTGCTTTGGTTTGTAAATGGTGGAAGTGTAATACTTCCCAAACATCCATTTGAGTTAATAAAACTAGGGAAACGTACTTTATTCAAATTCACGAGTCATCATAAATTGTATCTTTGTAAAATACAAGAATTAAAAATTTACATTTATTTAAAATAGCAGTCTCAGAATAGATGCAATACATACCTTGTACGTATATAACTTCGTCGGCAAGCTAAGAAAGGCTGACTTCTTTTGTTTTTTATATTATTAAGCCAATCTCAGGAGATATCCCATAACCTATAATGCAAAGCACAGCATGGCCAGAAGGTGATAAAGGAACGAATTAGGGAACATATGGAGTGTGGCAAAGGTGCTGATGTATGTCACGCTTAAACTTTCGCAGATTGCATGCCGGAGGAAAGACAGAAGATTGGAGACTGTTCCACGTTCGCACACGACCGAAAGTATTTTGATGAGTAAAAGGAAGTGCGCGGCTTGCAGCGCGAGTATTACATGGACATTTCATCAGAACATCATCATCATTGATCATGTAGCAATATAGGAGCGAAATGCAAACAACATTGCGGCGGTGCTCGTATAAGTCCATATGACAAGTTTTGCAACATCGCCAAAGAGCCCCGGCCTACATATGGAAATTGTATTCCATTCTAGGTCGGATGTAGGACTTGTAGAGGAGCGCTATAATCCATGGGCTGAAATATTTCTCACACTTTTTCAGAAATCTAAAATATTTCGGTGCTTATTTGGCAACAGAGAAGTTGCGATCTGTTAAGTTGAACATACTCCAAATATTAATGTCAAGAATGCATAAAGACGGTGTATCGTCAAGCAGTGCTCCATCAAAAGAAACGGGAATGGAGAAATTATGATCTTGTGTTAAAGAGATGGGACGGCTTTGGAACGTAGATGTATTGAATGCGGTGCGTGCTCCAAGCGAAGATATTATCATGGTGGTTATTCAAGGATCTAATCATGCAACCTAGTTTGACAGATGTGACATTTCCTCTGTAGTTCCTAAGGGTGTCAAGGGAGTATGCGGAACCAAGAGTACTGTCATCGGCAAAACAATTGATGGGACTGAGAGAAAGGAAAAGCAGATCATTAATGAAAAGTTGAGAATAGAGATGGAGAGATAGCAGAGCCCTGAAGCACTCCGGCATTTAATGGCTAAGATTGAGATGTAACGCCATCTATTATAATCCGTATTAAGCGACCAGATAAATCACATTACATTCATAATAGAAGAGGACGAGAGAGACCAAGTGCTTTAAGTTTGGCTAAAATGGCTGAACTCCAGACACTATGATAGGCCTTTGATAAATCTAGGGCAATAATTTTGAGCTCACCAAAATTGTGAAGACTACGGTTCCAACGTTCCGTAAGAAAAGTCAGCAAGTCTCCAGATGAGCGTCCAGCTCGGAGGCCATATTGGCGATCGTTGATGTGATGATTAGTTACAGATTCAAAAACCTTTAAATCTAAGCGATTGCAATTGGTCGATAATTCGAGGAATCGCTACCCTCTCCTTTTTTTTGGAATAGGCTGAACGTGAGGCAGTTTCCAAGCAATTGGAAATTTTCCTGTCGAATAAGACATGTAGAATAGTTTTCGCAGAGCTTTAGCCATGAATGAGGCAAAGGTTTTATTTAACGGTGGCTTGAAACTATCAGGACCTGCAGCTATGGGGACATTGATCTCCGTAAGGACCTTGAACATGTCTCTCCTATGGATGTGTATTGACTCTTGTACACATCTACAAGGGAGATGTAATGTGGATGGAAAAGGAGAATTCGAAGTGAATCTAACAGTCAAAATATTAGTTTTATTCAGAAAGTCAACAATCACTTCATTGTAAACTAGTGAAGGAATAGCGGAACTGCTGAAGTTGCTCTTGATGTCTTTGACCTGACCATAAAACTTTGCTGCCTTTGCGTTTTGGCAAGATTCTAACATTCTGGCCAAAACGAAATTTTTTTCTTTGGATAGTGCTTCAGTTCTGGACATGGATGCAATTGATAGGTGCGAATAGCAGACTACTTCGCTTGGTTGTACTTATCGTTAAACCAAGAGCGATTTTGCTGTTGTTATGATCTGCTGTATAAATACTGAATGTATTCATGCATGCCCAAGACTTAGAATTGTACTAAATTCAAATGTGCATTCATCAAGATCCCTTGAAGCAAAACAGACCGACCAATCAGATACTCTAGGATACTCATTGAGTTTTCCCAATCTGCAGATTTATTTTGTTTTTATTTAACGTTTGGGCTAAGTATTCTATAAAAACTATTATATTTTACGAAATAATAAAAAAAAATATATTTAAAAATTAATCTCTTCCTTTAAAAATAATAACACTCACTACAACAATGGACAATGTCTTGTTCGCCGTTGTGTACTTTCGCTGAATTTCTCCAATTATGAGTTATAATTGTTTCTTTAAATGCTTGTTTTGCACGCCGAGCCTATAATATTCTAAGAGGCCGTCTTTACATGGAAGGCCCTCTGGCAGCTGTTCTCATTTAAAACAAACCTTCCATCGCGATAACATGAATAGGTTTTGTCTTGCTTCAAACACCCCGAGCAAACCGACGCTCATTTACAGGTATACTGGCTTCCTGTTTTCTCTATAGGCTTCAACAACCATGACCGAAGGCCAAGGTGCTATCTGGGGCCTGCGTTCCTAAATGTACCATATTGTATCATATTCCTGAAATTTTTACGTTTTTTACAAAAGCTGCAGTAGAATAGATGTTAATCAGTCTGTTGGAAAAAATTCAGCAGATCTACTGCAATTTTTTTCAGTGGTCTTCAAGGGGGGGGGGGGGGGGGCTCCCCCCGCGGCCTCTAGCTGGATCCGCCTATGATTGGTATCCGTCATTAGAAACATAAACTAAGTAGGTGATGAGAACTTCGGAACTTTTATGTGATGCCAATGTTCTAGCGTAACTTAGAGACATTCATAGTAACACGGAAATCCTGCCATTTACACGCAAATTCGAACGTAACCAAATTTTTTGATTCGATCTGGTAAAAGAAGTATGTTTATTTTAGTTCCTTCTTTCCATATGTTTGTTTTTTTTCTCATAAGCTGCTGTCGCTGATGCATTGTTAAAGTGATAAGTTTTTTGATTGAAATGTTTTAAACCAATTGTGCTTTAGATCCGAATGAGTAATTATGAGTAGTGAACGGGAAAGTGGTAGTGAATTTGATTGTGATGAAGATGCTAAAAAGAAAAAAGCGAAGAAAGCAATATCATTAAAAGTACAAATCTTCCTTGGAACAAAATCCTATTTTTAAAGGCTGGGTTTCGAGAAGTATTATATGCAGAGTTTTCCAATAAGAGGTGTTATTTTGATATTCAAAGAAAAATGCCATTTTTTGAGATAAATGATCGGATCTTTAATTCATTATAAAGAGGAAGGTATGCCGTTAATAACGGAAAATAACATCAGCCAAATGACCACTACGACCACTCCTACAGGACCATATCCTTTTCATGCAATTTTCCATAACCAAATCGCCAAGTGGCTGCCCCTTGTCCTCGATAGCCTCACGAATTCCATCTTTGAGATCTTGAATCGACGCTGGGCTGTTGGCGTAGACCTTCTCTTTCACGTGGCCCCAAAGGAAGAAGTCGCAAGGTGTTAAGTCACAAGATCCCGGTGGCCAATTGTGATCACCTATTCGAGAGATAACACGGTCCGGAAACTTTTCCCGTCAAAGATCAATGGTTTCGTTGCTTGTATGGCACGTAGCGCCGTCTTGTTGAGAGTAAACGTTGTCCATATGAATACCATCCAATTCCGGCCATAAAAAGTCATTAATCATCTGTCGATAGCGCAATCCATTCACCGTAACTGTTGCTCCAGCCTCATTTTCGAAAAAGTAAGGTCCAATGACCCCATGGGACCATAAACCGCACCAAACAGTCACACGTTGAGGATAGAGAGGCTTTTCAACAATATCAACAATAACTCTTGGGTTTTCCAAGCCCCAGATGCGACAATTTTGCTTGTTGACGAAGTCATCGAGGTGGAAATGGGCCTCATCACTCAAGATGAGTTTTCGATGGAATTCCGGATCATTTTCATGCATTTCAAGGACCCAATCAGCAAATACTCAACGTTGTTGATGATCGGCCGGCTTGAGTTCTTGTGTTAACTGAACTTTATAAGCCTTAAGACCCAAATCTTTATGCAAAATACGGTGTAATGACGTTTGTGGAATGCCTAATTCCAAAGAACGACGATGAATGGACAAACCTGGGTTTTCTTCAACACTTTCGGCTACAGCAGCCATATTCTCGGCTGTTCTTGAGCGACGTGCACGGGTTTTATTCTTGTCATCACAAGCTTGTCCCGACAGCTCGACTTTTTCTACCAATTTCTGTATTGCGGTCTGACAAGGTGCTTCACGACGACCCAAAATTGTTCGAGTTTTACGAACCGTCTCTGCCACATTTTCACCATTTAGTGAATTTTAATAATTTCAATGCGTTGTTGGATCGTGTATCGTTCCATTTTTATTAATGGCGTAGTTTCTACTTGTCAAATGTCAAAAAATGACAGCTCAAAAAGTGACATCTACCGAAATAGCGGGCTAATTAAAATAACACCTCTTATTGGAAAACCCTTTATATATTGTAAAGATCATCGCCAAGTAAATCCCATCTGGCACGATCATTATGGGAACCTTCGATTTTCGCAAGGTTAAGAAACCTTCTTGACGAATCGGCGATAAACCGACAGTGAGGTAGATGCAGCTAAGTAAAGGAAAGTAAAATATCATTTACGATAGGGTAATTAGAATATTGAATTATGTGGAATAAATGCCGGCGACAGGATTATCATAGTTGTAGGCAGTAGCATGTTAGGATTTATCGGAATTTAATTATTTTTAGGATCTTTGAGTGAAAATAAAAGGAGGCAGTCGTCAAGTTGAGTGCATCTAAAGGAAAGATTTTAATTCTCTTACAATATATATATTATTGCAAGGCCTACAATTATAATGGCAAATCAGGAATTAGTGAAATAAAGCGACATGCCCAAAGTGTTTCACACATTAAGAGCGCAGAAAGTCTAAAAAAACAACAAACTATTTTGCAAGTGGGTTCTAAAACAAAATGAACCTAATACAGAAAACACAGTTAAAGAATTTGAACTGCTAATGGCAGCATTTTTTTGTAACAATATTTACCATGTACTGTAATGCCACACTTAATTAATTTAGTTAAAAGAATTGCCGGAAACTGTACAAAAAAGGCTGTATCAGAAATAAATGTAAGGCGAACGAAAGGTTCGATGATGATAAAAAATGTATTGGGCGCCGAAAGAAGGGATGCGTTGCTGAACTTACTAAAGCAACGTAGATTTTCAATAATAATAAAGTAATCACCGGACTTAAGTTGTTCAAAATAAATGGCTATTATAGCAAGAATTTGTCACGATTCTCTTAAAATTGAGGATGCATTTCTAGCATTGCTGGATGTCGAAGAAGCTACTGCAGCTGGATTGTATGGATTAATAATGGGTAAATGGGCATTGAGGAACTTGTTCTTGAGTTAATAATCTTGGCTTTTCATTTTTTCAGATTTCTTTAATCATCACAATGTAACTTATAGAAAAAATATGATTGGTCTGGCTGCTGATGGGGCCAACGTAATGATGGAACAACATAATTCGGTGTCGTCACTGTTAAAAGCGGATTGTCCGGGACAATTTTTATTAAAATATGTTTGTCACTCATTCCATCTTTGCGCATCACAAGCCTGCTAGAAGCTACCTCGGTTGCTTGAAGAGCTTTTGAGAGAAGTACACAACTATTTTTCAAATAGCCCTAAACGAACCTTTGAGTTTCGTTCGTTTCAAAAAGGTTGGCATCTTAAATCAAATAAAATTTTTCATCCGTCAGCAACGCGCTGGCATTCTCTTCACTTATGCGTTCAAAGATTTTTGAAGCATTATTTACCATTGAAACTGTATTTTAAGATTCAATAATCGATAGAGAAAATCGAAAGGGCCATAAGAATTAGTAACGATTTAGAAAATTTAGAAAAATCTACCTAGAATTTCTTGAAAATATTTTACCTAGCTTTAATAATATAAATCTAAAAATGCAAAGCGAAAATATTAAGATTTCTTTTATTTTTATATTAGAATCAGATCATTTTATAAAATGATTTTGTAATGCTACATAAAAGAAGAGGCTTTACGTGAAATTCTAGCAGAAAAGATAGACTACAAAGACGTGACAAATTTTCTTCCTTTAGAAGAAATATATCTTGGTGGCATTGCTGTTGGGGCATACTCTTGAAAAAGTAGAAATTGAAAATTTTCGGAAAAGCTGTTGGAATTTTTATATTAAAACTGCCAAGCAAATAACTTGCCGTTTCCCATTTCAAACAATGTCTTGCTTCAAAAATATGGCAATAATAGATCCAAAAAAATATTGAAAATTGCAATTCTATAATACGTTTAGCCGTTCATTTTTCTTCAATTGTACCTACAGACACTTACTCTGATTTAGACAATGAGTTCAGAATGATTCGCGCCCAAAATTTGCCTACCAAATCTTTAGAAACATATGACTACTGGAACAAAGTCTCGCAATTAGAAAACGGTGATGTTATTTCATCATCTTACTAATATTATAAAGTATTTATTTTGCTTGCCACATTCTTCTGCAAATGTGGAGCGGGTTTTTTCTGTTATAAACAGAAATAAAACTAAATTACGAAACCGTTTGAATACGACGTCAATGGAAGGGATTTTACATGCAAAGCGACATTTTATTAAAAACTCATGCTTTGAGTTACAAATTAATGACCCACCATTTCACTACATCGATTGAATTGCAGATTTTTGAATTTATGTACCTACTACTGAAATATATTTTAGATGCATATTTATATTATTAACATTGTACCTGAATTTAGAATTTTGTATTTATATTTATTATTATTGTTTTTTTATTGGAATATTTTATGTTATGTTAATTAATTTTATATAGTTTTCTAGTCTTTTAATAAAGTTACTGTTGATGACAAAGGTCAAAATATTTACGACCTACTTACTTTAACATCTAATTTTATCCATGGTAAGATGGAACCTATTGACGAATTACTACTTATTGGTGATTTTAACTTACCCAATATACAATGGGTACTTAATGAAGATGACGATGACTATCTTCCACTTAATAACTTGACAACAAGGGAATCACGTTTCCTTGACACTATTTCATCTCTTGGTCTCAGCCAAATCAGTAATGTTAAGAATGACATGGGTAGGCAGCTAGACCTGGTATTTTCTACTGACGCTGGGAACTTATTAGTTGAACCTAGCTCAGTTATAATGTCTACTCTTGACAAATATCACCCCCTCTACTAATTACATATTGCCATGAAACCGAAAATCTCGCAAATTGTGACGAAACACAATACTTTTTCAATTTTACAAAAGCTGACTTTTCAGAACTTTCTAGTAGACTTACCTCTATTGATTTCAACACATTGCTGTCTTGCAATAGTGTTGATGAAGATGTTTCTAAGTTTTACATAATTCTTTTCGATTTATTCGCTTCTCATGTTCCCCGTGAGCGTCAGCGGATCTCTAAAACATCACCGCCATGGTTCAATAAAGAACTGAAACGCCTTAAAAATAGAAAGAATAAACTGTGGAAAAGATATTTGCGGGACAAGGACATTATAAGTCACAGCAACTTCCTCACATCCTATAATGAGTTCAATGAACTTTCCTCTTCACTCTATGATGAGTATATTCAAAGTATGCATGTGAAATTATTTAGTGATCCACGTAACTTTTTTAGGTTTATTAATATGAAAAAAAAACCGACAACTACCCCAATAACATGAAGTACAAAGATACTACTAGTGATGATTCGTCTGAAATTTGCAATATGTTTGCTTCATTTTTTGAAAATGCATTTTCCTCTTCAAATTTCCAACCTCGTAATAGTAACTTTAATTATATGAACGACTCTCATAAAGTTTCTTCACTATCCCTACAATTACACATGAGGATATACTTGATCATATTAATGGGCTTCCAAATGACTTCACAACGGGTCCCGATGGGATTCCTCCAGCCTTCCTGAAGTCATGTTGCCTCTCCCTAGTAGCCCCGCTGAGAATTATTTTCCAAAAATCGCTCGATAGTGGTTGTTTTCCGCAGCTATGGAAAAATTCTTTCATCATACCTATCCACAAAACAGGTAGTAAAAATGATATATCTAACTATAGGCCTATTGCGAAATTATCATGCATGCCCAAATTATTTGAATCAATCATTTACTCTCAGCTATCGTTTTCCTGTAAGAATTTGCTTTCTTCAAACCAACATGGGTTTATTTCGGGCAGGTCTACAACCACCAACTTATTAGAATTCGTCTCGGATACTAATGGCGGGTTTGCAAAAGGCTTCCAGACAGATTGTATCTATACTGACTTTAGTAAAGCTTTCGACAAGTTATCTCACTCCGTGATATTGTTTAAAATGGAAAAGTATGGGTTTCCCCTAACATTCCTAAAATGGACGGAGTCATATTTAGATAACAGAACATACCAAATCAATTTCCGCCATTCCTTCTCTAGAGTCTTGAAAGCTTCGTCCGGCGTACCTCAAGGGAGTCACCTGGGCCCGTTGCTCTTTATTCTATCTATTGACGACATTGTATCTGTTGTGAAGCACTGCAAAGTCTTGATTTATGCTGACGATATTAAACTTTTCGCTCAGATTAAATATTTTAACGATTGTGAACTTGTACAGAGTGACCTCCACAAATTTAACGACTGGTGCAAAAGCAATAATTTGGTACTCAATATCGACAAATGTGAGGTTATGACTTTCCACAGGAATCTGAAACCAATCACTTATGATTATGAATTCTCGAATTCCTCGATTCGCCGTGTTAGTTCTGTTTGTGACTTAGGTGTCAAATGTGACCAAAGATTGAATTTCGTCTCCCATATAAACTTCATGGTATCAAAGAGTAGTTCTATGTTGGGCTTTATAAAACGTTGGTCTCGAGAGTTCTCGAATCCCACCATTACATTGCATTTGTACACTTGCTTTGTGAGACCCCTTCTTGAATACGCTAGCCAGGTCTGGTCTCCATTTTACGGTATACACATCGACCGTATCGAGTCTGTTCAGCGGAACTTCCTACGATTTGCTCTCAGGCACCTACCCTGGAATAATTCATTAATTCTTCCACCCTATAAGGATCGCTTGAAGCTTTTAAATATGCACTCGCTAGAGAAACGTCGTATGGTTGCCGATATAACGTTTGTGCATCAACTCTTAAACGGGAATATTGATTCTCCATTTTTACTTAACAAAATCTCTTTCCGTGATAGTAGGCACAATTCAAGAAGGCTACCTTTGTTGCATGTTAACTCCTCAAGGTCTAACTTTACCAAGTATGAACCTATTAATCGCATGTGTATTACTGTTAATAATATGGCTGAGCATTTTGTTCTCGACGTTTCTAAGCACGTTTTAAAAAAACGTCTATATAATATTTAATCTATTCTGTTTAATGTTTTGTGCATGTAATTTCATCTGGTGCTTGGGTTTATGTTTTGTGTAACATACTAATACTAACACCGACTAAGTGATGAATCGCATGTATTGTTGAGACGTTTATTTATTAAACGTGTCCATGCAGCGAGCTTGTGTTAAGCTGGTTCTGATAGTCATTTAAATAAATGTTCTCTTTCTTATGATCTAAATCTATTTATTATTTACTTCCCTTAAATTTTCTCAACAAAATTTTTAACACGGTAATTTAAATGAAAACACGGAAATTTTAAACACAATTTTCGGTAATTTCAATGTATATAGTTGGCGTCGTTGTTTTATATACATAGAAGGAGTCTCTGTTTATATTGCTAAACAGGTGAACACTGTTGGAAGATGTAAAAAGCTGTGTATATTAACAAAAAGGTAAAATAAATTATTTAGTTAAATTTATTTATTCCTACTGCTGATTTCTATATAAAGATCACAGTGATTTACAGTACATTTTATAATAAATTTAAACACCATGATTAAAACTATTGCATCTACGTTCAACTCTATCTTCTTTTATTAATCCAAAATTTCAGAAAAGCAGTTTTATATATTTTGAAAAAGGTACCATTATCTGCGGAGTATTTGAGTATTTTCAGTCGGTAAAATTGATTAGTTGATATACAAAGTTATTCCAGATGTAAATACAAAATTAAAGTTAGTTGTGAGATCTAGTCTCGAGCGTGGAAGGCAGGTGCCGGTAAAAAGGATAAGTCAGTCTTTAAAATTCAAATATAAAATTGTATTACTAGTTCAATATTCTTAACATAATATCACAGTATATTCAATTCAAAGAATAATCCAAACTAAATAAAAACTAACTAAGAAACTATTATAAATCCTGTACAACTTTGAACAAAATGTAAACTTTGTTTGCTTACAAGAAAACTTTTGATTGATTATATGTCAATTCCTGTAATTGACATATAATGATCCACGTTTACAAATCACAAACTTCGTCGATTCTGATAAGCAACGTGTACATTTGTGGTGTTCTGAAATTTAAAATGGTGGCAGGTAGTGTAGCGATTGAAAAGATATCATTTGATTATCATTCACCTTTAATCATTGAGTTCAGTAATCTAACAAAATTTAACTAATTCTACACTTAAAAATATTAAATTTAGCACAATTGAATTTATCGTTTTTTTTTCTCAAAAAAAAATGCAACAAAAATTTACTCAAATATAGTTCTAGTTTACTGACAAGTCAGTCCGTTTTTGTTTTAATTTACTCTAGGTTTTCCCTTTTTTTAATTCAATACTTAGTTACCTAATTAATATTTATAACTAATTATTTATTTTACAAACAATTACTCTGTTTGAATTTTATTGTTTGAGCATGGTTTGCAAAATATGCCATATAGGCATGTTTTTCACAAAATGTCACAACACAATAAAATTTACAATTCAATCTATTTATAACAAAAAAAAAAAAATGTATTCTGAAAAAAAAGAAGGAAATTTATTTATTATTAATAATCAATTTGCTTAGGTTACTTGTGACCCGTAATTATATCCTTATGACATATGTCCCATAACCTCAAATTGATTAAAACTGAAAATATAATACCTTTGCGAATATTTATACACTATCCTTCCAAAAAAATTTAGGTGTTGTTGCTTGCTGCTATTTCGCAATAAAAAACTTAAATTGAAGTGATACGAAATTCACTGACAGAATTATCTCAATTTGAGCACTCAAATCCTTATGAAAAATTCTAAGTCCAAACCGTAGACAATAATTTTATGAAAAAAAATCGCAAGTCCAAAACTACAAAAAAACTCTAAACTCTTGAAAATATTTGCATGAAATAGAAAATTATGCTTAGCATGTGTTTTCTAGATGACAACTCGATGAAAATAAGAGATCGAATGAAGGAATGACACGCCTTTTATAGACAGATTTGTTTCAATTTCACTATCCATAAAGTGGAATTATCAAATTATTGGCCTTTTGTGAATGAATTAAGGATTTTAATTATTATTGGTGTATGCCAAAATGAATTTTACATTTTTTGGCATATTTACCATAAAGATTTAATATTAAATTTCTTGATTTTAATTGATTTTTACGACTTTTCTCATCTACATTATCGACGCGCCATTTTTGATTCATTCTAAGTAATTCCTCTCTAGATTTTTGCTGTTTTGTCTTGCTCGCACCGTGCATCTCTTTCGCACTCGTTAGTGCAAATTGAAATTATAAATATCGCGAATTACGCGAATCCCGCGAAAAATACCGCGAAACGAACGGCCCATTAAAATCGCGCGACGATTTTACCCCAATTTGACGTATCGCATGTCATGGGAGTATGAAGTTCACCGTGAAAATTTTAATCCGAACTGTCAAACGCGCGCGATTTGTTTTTATTAGTTTTTTAGTGTTTTTATTATTTTGTGTAGTGTTTTCCTGGTATTATCATCGCTGGATACCATATAGTACAGGTAACTATAATAATTTATTGGATTTATTGTGAGTTTCTGTGTTTTTGAGATTGGTGGACACCTGTACAGGTGAGCTTTGTTTTGGGTGTTTTCTTACCTGAAGCGTCCACCAATCTCCTAGATGTACCTTTATTTGCATGATTAATTGCCCTTTGTGTGTTTCTTTATGTTATGTGCATGTTATGGCAGAAAATCATTCTTAATTTCCTGCTTCTTTGTATGTTACATTTGTCTTTGTTTACATGAAATGAAAGACTTGCATGTACCTTTCTAATGGGTTTTATTATCCTGTTTGTTCTGTTTTTAATTCAATATTAATCTAATTTATTAAAATTCATTTGAAAACTTCTAAATCTATTCTTTTTTTTGTTTCATGTCATCGAGTGACTGTCGCACCTGTGATACACTCCAGGTGCAGGTAAGATGTTTTGTACATATTTCTATTTTGATAAAGATACATTGTTGTTCTTCTCTTTTAGATTCGTCGAACAAATCCAATAAAATACATCCACAATTCAATAAAATTCCGTACAATATCCGCCACTGTTGCAAAGAAAATTGTTTAGGCAGGTTTTACGGGTGAAAACTATTTGGGGGTAGGAAAAATTCCGTGTTATCAAGTTTCGATCGGGAGTACGAGCATACCAATACTACTGCAAGCAAATTAGCTTCGGCCATTTTGCAATTGCGAAATTTCTTAAATTGCTGATCGGACAGCTGTACACATGTTTACTTGTGATTTGAGGTGATAATACAATTAATTATCATTACGTCCTGTGAATTTTTGATAGAGTTTTTGTTTATATCAAAAACTGTGACTTAATATTTCATATAAAGAACTACCGCGGAGCACCATTTTGTGCTAGTACTTGTAAGCACAAGGGGATGAAATTCCTTCCTTCTCCTAAAACTTCTCGTGTGGGTAGGCCCTATGAACCATTGAATAAATAACTAATAAAAATACGGTATACCGGTTGCTGTGCTGTATTTGTGTTCGTTTCGCCATGGCAGTAATGAAATCGTGACATTTATAACGGGGACATTTTTTATAATCCAAATTACTATGTAAAACAAACAATTCGTTAGCGCCCCCTTTCTTCAGCTAAAATGAATATAGGGCTGCCATTGCAAAGAAGATACTTTTTGACATTTCTCAAATTATCAAATCGGTCATGATTAATATTGTTATGGTAGTATGTATAGTGATGAGCTGACAGATCACTCGGTGGACAGCGTTGACTGCAGGGCAGCACGCTAACTCGCCTCGGCTATTGGCGGAGAGTGTGGGGAGGTTCCACGAAAACCTGCCGCTGCCACCAACCATATGCAAAATATTTTGTGTATACAAATCAAAAGGCCGTAGCACACATTCGTTCCTGAAGGGACCCTTACATCACTTACCTACATCCATTGGGAAGGCGCAGATGGTTGGCCTTCTCTGCTTGCCGTAACAACCCAACTGACTCTGAGAGCAGATAATTCTCAGAGTCCCTGTGCTGATCTGAAAAGAGAAGAGTAGGGGACACTAAGAGGCCTCCAGGAGAGTGAAAGGAGAAATAAAAGTATTTAGAGCATAATTACGTTACAATAGTTCATTTCCCTTTAAAGAATATAGTATTATTATTTTAAATATTATTGTTAAACTCTATTAAGTAGCTTTATGTATAACATATATATGCGAACATACATACCTATATTATATAATGTATAAATTGTTTTCTTAGTTTTTTTATCATTTCTTCATAATTTTACAATAATCTTTCTCTTCCAGTGTATCACCTACACAGGAGTTTTATGAAGCTATCAAATAAGAGTAATATATGTACCTATTTAAAAAGTTGGAGAAAAAATAATGGTCTTTGACCTATTCATTTTCCTATTTTTGTTATATTATTCTAAGAAAACAAAATTTACTACTTGTTGTTATTAATAAAATGCATTTTCTTAAATACATATGTAGTTTTTTTTATATGGCAAATATAGCTAATGAATATGGAATTATTTTTTTTTTTTATAAATTTATTAATAAGAAAATTTTAAGAATTAAGTGAAAAACATTGGAAATAAAATAAGAGTAAATGAAAACACACAAATAGCTTCACTTATTCAGATAATGGGAGCGGCTTAAATTCATGCTACGACAGGAAAGGTCGATGAAAAAATTCAAAAGCACAGTGTCATAGACAAACCATAGCATATAAAGACTGGACAAGTAGAACAAAAAACAGTAACGCCTCGCTCCAACATAAAATCGACGATGCCTCTACCTGATGACGTAAACAAAGAGGAACAATCCGTTCCAATAATGCCTCAATCTGATGTAGATAAGGAGAAGCCCTAAATTTTTTTTCGACATTTACTGGAAATTTTTTATTTATAGTTTTTATGCATTTATTGCCCAGCAAACATTTCAAAGTCGATGCGAATCGCAAAAATATCACAAAGTGCAACATAAATTTCGGTAGTGAATTCAAATAATATATGAAAGCGAAAGCTCGAGTGGAAGCAAGTATTGACAGAACATTGTATGGTATCACTTCGGATTCACTTTGCCTTTCTTTTTGGACAAAATGTTAAATTTAAATGTATTCAAAGTGAATAATAATCTACTGTGGTAGCAATAATTTTAGCGATTCGCAAATGAAATTATTTCTCAATCATTAGCGATATTGCTACATTACATTGGTGGAATCACTTCGGCTTTCCTTTGCTTCTCTTCCTATCTAATTCAGTCCCCCATAAATGTAGTCTCTCATTTTACTCTTAATCTTAATTGAATGTTTTAATTGCTCAACTTTTACAATACAATGATAAAAACATAAGCAATTTGTTCATGCTGAAACTCCGAATGGACAAATAGATCTAAAAATCTTTGAACTACAAAATTCTCAGATTTTCGGGCACAAAACATCGCACATGCACGTGTTTATGTAAAGTAAATAAAAGAGAACAGAATTTTAATTTGCGTTCGTTTCGCTTTTATATCGCTTCACATAAATAATTTTTAGCTCTGCCGCATTTATACTCACATGTTTCGCATTTTACAGCTCTATTGTCGCTTAAATTTCGCTGTTGCGGACGTTTGACAAATTGTTTGTCGGGTGGAGGCCGACAACGACACGCATGAAAGTATTATACCTTAAAAATACTCCAATCGTTGCTGTCCGACTGAATAAATATTCTGCCATAACATTTTCTGTAAATTTTTAAGAGGAAATGAATGCTTATTGCTATCAAATTGAAGCATCATCGATTTTATATTCAATCGAGTCGTTACTGGTTTTTGCTCTATTTGCTCAGTGTTTGTATGTTATTAGTTTATCTATTTATTTATTTATTTATTTATTTATAAAAATTAATACGATAGTAAGCAATAAAGCCAATTACTTACTACCGTTTGGTTAATACTAATTAACTTCAAAGGAGAAAAAAATGAGTCAACTATCAGATATACGTGCATAAGGAACTTGAGACTAGATACAGATGATGATTACATAATATCTACAAAGCCAAGAAAATTCATTTATACAAACCAATTAAAAAACAGAGAATAAAAACAAGGACGAAGCTTAAGCAAAACTAAGGATAATAGAAATAAAGAATTAAAAGTAGGGTAACACACTATAGTGTGTAGTAAAGCAAAGTAGAGAAGAGAGGGCAATAGAGCATACGGCGGGATTAGTATACAGAAAAGAGGAAGTGAAGGAAGGAAGCAGATAAAAGTTAAGTTAAGTTGATCAATTTAGAATGGAGAAAGTATCCAGAGCATTAATTTCAGCCAAGAGGCTGCGCTTAAAACTCCCGAAGCTGTCACTGAGTATATCCAAATGATTGTATAAGGCATTGTGGACGCTTTGAATTCTAACCAAAGGTAACTTGGAACGCAGGTTGGTACGACGACGTGGATCTATGTGAAACGTATACAGCTGTTGATATAAATGGATAGGCAAGTTTATTTTAAATGTGGACAAAAGCTCAGAAGAATCAATAGAGCCGCGTAATATTTTAAATTACAAAGTTTCATCGAGATAGGAACGACGTTCTTCCAGGAATACCATGGAGTATCTAGTCAATCTGCCGCCATAGTGTTCATATGAGCCCGTAAGTTTGAAGTGCGAGTACCTAGTAAATCTGGGTTGCACACTCTCGATTTTATTTTTGTATGTCATGTCCAGATTGGGGAAACGTATTCTAATATTGATCTAACTAGGGTATTGTGCATAGTTTTATGGGTAGGGAGCTGCTTAAAAGGCCTAGCGCATCTTAAGACAAACTCCAATATTTTAAAAGCTTTATTGGTGATACTATTAATGTGAGAGTCAAACAATAGCTTACTGTCAAATTGTACTACCAAGTCGTGGGGGAAAGAAGTCTGTGAAGCGCAATGCTGAACAAGGTGAAAGCTGTATAAGAGGAAAGCATGCATACTTGACGGAAAAAATTTTTTGGTTTGTTGTTTAATTGTTTAAGTTGTACTCTACATCGCTTTGGAATCTCCTACGAGAGTGTGTACAGTAAAATAGTATGGGTGAAAGATACCATATGCACGAATTGGTATACCTTATTGAAATATAATTGAGATTTTTGGCTCTGTGGGTACTGTGGCAGGGCTTTAATGACAGGAGGTCATTATGTGGAGAACTTAAGTGCTCTTGATAGTCAGAATAATAAAATCTCAGACATAGAGAGAGATTGAGAAAGGAGAAAGACAGACATAGCCTCTTGGGCAGAGAGCGAAAGGATGTCTTAGTTGATGAATGACGGAAATCATGTATGTATGTTAGTAGTGCTTAGTATGCATGGTCAGCTATAAAATCCAAATGGTGAATCCCGAAGCCTATCCAGACTGAATATGGGCATATCTTAATCTTCCCGTGGTCCCCTCTGACAGCGCCCATAAGAGTTGTATTACCTGTATAGGCTAAGTACAACTCCTTTAGACGTTGCTAATAAGATCTAGGCCCGAACGGAGTTACCAGTACCGTTAAAAAAGGATATCTTGCATGAAGATTGACACTGGGAGCATTCATGGTCCGTTGATCATGTTTTACGAAAGCTATACCAAATGGGCGGCCCGACATTGGCTAACTAGGTACCACGGGGTTAGAGTAGCCCTGAATATCAAGGATTTATCCACCTCAACTTGGGATGGTTCCTTTATGGGAGCATCGTGGTAGTTGTCGTGAAAGGTGCCGTGACCTTAGATCGGAAGAGATTGGATAGGTCTCGCCTCTACCAGTAAGTTGATGTCATATCATGCTTTGGTGGCCTACTTGGACTCGTTGTTACGCACATGAGGACGTTGATTGTCGATAACAATCCGAGCATGAAAAATGCCGTGAGATTAAGCCATACTTGTCAGGTGCTCACGTAAAACCATAAGGAACTTTCTGTACTCCCAATTCATTTCAGAGCTGTCGATTCGAGAGATATGAATCAAACCAGACGGTACTGCTAGCGTCAAAGCCCATTTTCTTCATCTTAGCCGTAACTATATTGTGGTTGATTCTATCGAATGCCTTAGATATGTCCGCATAAAAACCATGTACCTGTTTAGCTTTATCAACGGTTAGGGCAATAGATCCTGTGAATAACGAAAGACTAGTTATAGTAGATCGACGTGGCAGGAAGCCATGTTGTTATGGGCTGATATACGGTTTTATTTGCGACAGTAGATTATTGTAGATTAGTCTTTTTGTAATCAAAGCTAAGGCATTAGAAATAGAAATATGGCGGTAGTTCTTAAGAAAGTCCGGATAAGTATATTTGGAGATAGAAGAATTAATCAATACGGTAATAGGGTCCGATAAAACTGAGCAACAGTTCTTGTAAAATGTGTTAGGAATACCATCCGGAACCGCATTTTTGTTTTCATCCAACGATGCAAGTAATACTCGAAGCCCAGTATGCTGTGTGAGAGGGATATTTATGCAGCTATAAATGCTTTCATCAGAAGTATTACACATGGTCGAACTCCGGTTGTCATCAAATGTAGTCTGAAAGTATTTATAACACACACACTTTCTGGTTTGTTGGCAGATATTCCATCATAAAGCATTTCCCTAGGGCAGGATGCAAAGAGCTTCATGCTTTCTGCATAAGACTAAAAAGTCTTGGGGTTGGAGGATATGGAATTCTCGATGTATTGAAATATTTTTATAGCATACTCTAATCATGTTTTTTACTTTGCTGCGGAGGTAACTAAAGGTAGTGTAATCCTCAGGATGCTTGGATTTTATATATTTTAATCTATATTTTTCCTTGAGTCTGACAGCATGAACTAGGTTCCGAGAGAATCAGACAGGACATGTGCTCCGTCTCTTCGATATTCGCGGAACATAATTTTCAATAGTCATGTTGAGATAATTATAAAATACTTGCAAGGCGTGGTTAACCTCAAGGTAATGCAGGCACCACAAGTCGATTTCAGAAAGGAAATTATTAAGAGCATCATATTCAGCGCGCTTGATTAAGCGCTTATTAATATTTTCAGCAAGGTGGGTCACTTTCTTAGTTGTGTAATAGAAGGGGATGCCAGTGTCTCATCCGAATGACCAAAATTACGACGAAATCAAACGAATGGAAATGGTTTGGTATTTATTTTTGTCATATTTAGGTTGTACAAAACCGCGTCAATCAGGCACATATCCCGAGACCTTCAGCCTGGTGGGGAGGGTCACAAGTAAAATGTTCGAAGGGGGAGGAAAAAGTCAGAAGTAGTCCCTTTTTATTTCTCTTTTTTATCATATTTAAGTTAGATATCACAAAACCCAATTTTCGATTTGATTTGGAAAACCTGTCGATAATATTATCCACATCAATATCGATCTCAAAGTGGACAGTTATTAAGGACTCATATCCAGATACTCTTTCTCGTTCAAATATTGTAGAAATAGATGTGATGCAACCGAATCTGTCACGGGTGAAGTAAATGACTGAGAGTGAAAGCTTGCGCCTTGATTCACATTCAGAGGAATAGGAATAGAGTGCATGGTATGTCACTGACTATTTCTTTTGATGGGAACTTAACTGATCTTGCTTTTTTCTAAAAAAAAGTGATCAATGATCTTATCAGTCTTCTGCTCTTCACTTTCGCTACTATTTCTACCACCATCGCTAACAAGTGTAGCTAGTTTATTCTTCTCCTATAAATTAAAAATAAACGTGAAGTTAAATAAAACGACACTGCTTCAACTAATTCGAAAGTACAAGTAAAGCAACGGTAAATACCGCAGGCAGAGAAAAGCGAATGGTTTTTGTTTTTATAGTCTTGCCATAATAATTGTGAAGAAAAATTGTAGAATCAGCTTTAGTGGCATCAATCCAACTGATCGTTTTTAGCAACTAATAGTGTATAAAAACTCGAAAGTAAATTGTTCATGTAAATTTCTAAGAACAAAATGTATACTGGCCAACGCTCATAAATATCTTTAGCGACCCAGATCAACCAAGGCACCTGAATAAATAAACTGTTTGGAGCCATTGTCCGCCGCCAATAGTACATAAAAAATCTAAAAAAATTTTTCAGACCTTTCTAAGAAAACTGAATGTTTGTGGCCCTGCGGTCCGAAAGAGTGAATCACCAAAAACAAAGCACCAATTCGTTTGGACCGTTGTCGGTGAATAGTTATTCATTCAAATTCTTAAGAAAAATTTGCGAGTGTATTTCTAAGAAACATTTAATGCTTCCCTACGGACGTAAAACTTTTGAACAACTCAGGCTTCAATCAGTGTCGCCATGAAAAATCAACAATCAAACAAAATTTGTTAAGTCAAGGCTTAAATTCAATTGCGACTGGCACCGGCAAGCGACGAAAAAATGCGGCTGTCAAACTTCTAAAAACTTATGCGAATACCCAAATTACGACGGGTGATGATCAGCGGTCGACGAAGTTGCCGTCGGGATTGATCTATTTCTAATTTTGCCGTCTTCACGGCAGTACTACCAACAAAATCAAATCAATTTCAAAACAATGGATTTTGATGAACAATTGAGCGAGAAAGTGCGAATATTTTATGATTTACATGACAACCAGTATAGACGAGGTGACAAAAAAACATGGTTTGGATGGATATTTCGAGGCGCTTAAATACAAATGGTAAAGTTGTGATATTATCGGCATTTAGTTTGATTTTAATTTAGTTAATTTCTGTATTTTAAATTTTTCCTTTCCACACTTTGGTCCATTGCAATTCTTTCAAAATAATATAAAATATTCTCGATAAAAATCTGTTTCAAAATGCTCAAAACTAATAACAAATGAAATTTCAGTATCTTCTACTTTCACAATCGCCGCTCAACGTCTGTAATTGCAATTATATACCCAATTTTTGGAATACCTGTTTTGACAGCGAATTTCCCGCTGGCGTCTACGGTCGGAAAATCAAATAGTTAAAAAGAAATATGATCGCTTACCAATTTCTTAGACACAATAACACTTATTAAACTCCAAATTGTGTGCTTTTTCATATAAAGGGCTTTCCAATAAGAGGTGTTATTTTGATATTCAAAGAAAAATGCCATTTTTTGAGATAAATGTTCGGATCTTTATTTCATTATAAAGAGGAAGGTATGCCGTTAATAATGGAAAATAACATCAGCCAAATGACCACCACGACCACGCCTACAGGACCATATCCTATTCATGAAATTTTCCATAACCAAATCGCAAAGTGGCTGCCCTATGTCCTCGATAGCCTCACGAATTCCATCTTTGAGGTCTTGAATCGACGCTGGGCTATTGGCGTAGACCTTCTCTTTCACGTGGCCCCAAAGGAAGAAGTCGCAAGGTGTTAAGTCACAAGATCTCGGTGGCCAATTGTGATCACCTCTTCGAGAGATAACATGGTCCGGAAACTTTTCCCGTAAAAGATCAATGGTTTCGTTGCTTGTATGGCACGTAGCGCCGTCTTGTTGAAAGTAAACGTTGTCCAGATCAATACCATCCAATTCCGGCCATAAAAAATCATTAATCATCTGTCGATAGCGCAATCCATTCACCGTAACTGTTGCTCCAGCCTCATTTTTGAAAAAGTAAGGTTCAATGACCCCGCGGGACCATAAACCGCACCAAACAGCCACACATTGTGGATAGAGAGGCTTTTCAATAATAACTCTTGGGTTTTCGGAGCCCCAGATGTGACAATTTTGCTTGTTGACGAAGCCATCGAGAGGGAAATGGGCCTCATCACTCAAGATGAGTTTTCGATGGAATTGCGGGTCATTTTCATGCATTTCAAGGACCCAATCAGCAAAGACTTGACGTTGTTGATGATCGGCCGGCTTGAGTTCTTGTTTTAACTGAACTTTATAAGCCTTAAGACCCAAATCTTTATGCAAAATACGGTGTAATGACGTTTGTGGAATGCCTAATTCCAAAGAACGACGAGGAATGGACAAACCTGGGTTTTCTTCAACACTTTCGGCTACAGCAGCAATATTCTCGGCTGTTCTTGAGCGACGTGCACGGGTTTTATTCTTCACAGCACTAACTTGTCCCGACAGCTCGAATTTTTCTACCGATTTCTGTATTGCGGTCCGACAAGGTGCTTCACGACGACCCAAAAATGTTCGAGTTTTACGAACCGTCTCTGCCACATTTTCACAATTTTTATAGTAAATTTTAATAATTTCAATGCGTTGTTGAATGATGTATCGATCCATTTTTATTAATGGCGTAGTTTCTACTTATGAAATGTCAAAAAATGACAGCTCCAAAAGTACATCTACCGAAATAGCGGGCTAATTAAAATAACACCTCTTATTGGAAAACCCTTTATATATGAGTAATTGTCGCAACAAAAATATAAAACTTCTGCATAACTGGGCTGCTAAGCATTACGTACCATTTTCTAAACAATACTAAAATAAATATGCATTCCAAAATTACTTACTATCCTGTGAGAGGTATATATGATAGATGGCTTTTCGACACTATATAAAAACGCAAGAAAATTCTAAAAAATTTGTACGCTTTTGAAAGACGAAGAGCTAGGAGCGAATGACTATTATACCCAATCCACTAAGACTATAGAAGACAAATAAACTAAACAAAGCAAACCGTACCATACTAAAATCATCCTGTTAAACTTTTACAGGTCGCTCATTCAATGAATCGCCAAGATTAGGTGCCAATGGGGGGGGGTCATGACCCCCATGATCCGCCTCTCTATATACGCACCTGGCACCAATTTCGAAAAACTCAAAAACATGGATGTTGAGGAAAAATTGTGCGAAGGCACAAAATAATTTACAGGATAAGCAGTATAGGTAAGTGGATAAAAAATACTCCCTAAAGTTGTGATAACTACAGAAGAAGGTATAAAAATCTCTGCGATATTTATAAAAAATATCGCCGTCAACTCCCCGATTCCATGTAATCTCTTCTTCTTTTTAACAATTACCGCTCGCCTTCGTTCGACTGCCTGTTTTAACAACGGATTTCCGTTGACCGTCTGCAGCTCTGTTTGCATACCATTGCCTTTGTGGTGTATGCCGTAGACCAGACACCGTACATTACCTTCGAGAGGAGAACAAGGGTGCATCAGGTATTTGAGAACAAATATATAATTAAAGGAAAGCGAGCATATTTATTCGAAAAACAAATATATTTCCATGGAATTTTGTGTACGTATTTCTACATTCGTATTAGTAAAATTTATTCATTAAAACTGAACCAAGCTTCGATAACAGTTTTGATGCTGCTTCGAAAGTTATGCTGTCCCGGATCAGGGTGTCATCATTCATTTTGGGCATAGCGCCCACAATCTCAACCTGCAGCGAGTCTTTTGTATTGTGGGGTACTTGTCCTTTCGAATATAAACCATCCTATCATTTACACGTAGAATTCGTACCTTATGTCTTCTTCCACCAAACGTCTAATTGTGTTCTTCCACTTAGATTTCTTTGCAACAGTGCTCATCGACTTACTGAAGCTGTCATTGATGGTGTCCTGTACCTGCTGGATAAACTCGGTCGTCCTAATAACCGAAAGTTAGAGTGTTTCTTCCTCTCGGCCACACATTATAAATCCCATCAAGACCACCAAAATTACAGCAGCTCCTTCTTAACCTTATATTCATAAAGTAGAAATCTCCGAGTCGCTATGGTAAGGGCGACAAGGTGGTGAAGACGGAATGTCTTATCATTTCCTATGTTAAACTAGGTGTTGTCATGTTCGCGCTTAGAAGAGATGTGATATAAGGAGCTTGTAATTAAACTAAAATTAAATTTAAAAAGAGTTGTAATTACGATTTGGAGCAGGTACGACTCGCTAAAGATTACTCTCAAATACCGCACATTCCCTGTACAATTTTATATTTTACAATCGACAGCATAAAGAACTATCATTTCAATTCAAATAAAAATATTCACAATTTATTCGACGGATTGAAATCTTGCGATATTTTGTAGCACTTTTACAAAGCTTCACCATACGAAATTTTGGCGATATCACAAGAAGCAGTTCAGTTTGGGGGAGAATTTCACCCTGCTTTTTGCTTTATTGAAATTTTACAAGAGCATTAGCTACCCCCTTTAGAATATGCTTAAAAATATTCATAGGATAACAAAAGCGGCGCCGGTATTTTTTCCATTTTCGTTACCATCAAGTACACACTCTTATACCGTACATATCTATGTATATATGTATGTATGTATTTAAAAAAAAAAAACGAGATGAAATCTTTTGGTGACGTAGTACAGCAGTTGCAGAAGTATCAAATCCTGTTCCGGTAACTCGGGCATTGTAGTTCCAGTGAAGCGTGTATGAGCATTAAATTACTTGCGGATGATTAGTTTCTTATATTTTAATATATTTTGATAAGACGCGTTCAATTCAACCTGTTAAATCATCTGAAAACTCAAAGAGGGCCAAATTGAAAAGAGTTTCTCTGAAAATTGAGAAAACTTCGCCAGATGAGCGGTCGACGAGAAGAAAAAGCTGTTTTACTTTTGTGGATTGCATAACCCCCCATACCATATGTATGGAGGAATGCAGTAGCTATGTAAGGAGGTATAAGTAGTTACAAACAACTATAAATTGAATCCAGGTGTAGACCGAGACAGTGGCTTGCAAGGGTGATATTATATGTATAATTTACATAAGACATTCACTAGCCCAGCGAGTTTAATTTGACAAACTCCAACATTCCAGGGAAAGCTTAATTGTTATACCATTTATTTGCGCTTGAATAGCAAATAATTTCATATTTTTCTTCCCGGTCTTCCATTCAATAGCCACAGCACTTGGGTGCCGTTTTAAACTCAATTGAACTGAGCTGGACAAGCAGCTCCTCTAGAAATAAAGATATTACGTTGATTCCCAGTAATTTCAACCTTAGCCTTAGCATTCGCACCTGTACCAGTATTTCACTCCAACCCATCATCGCACATATGCCACACACATCCATACATAAATCTTTATAATCTGGTTACAGCAAAATTAATCGTCTTGGCGGTGCTGGTAAAGAGAAACATCATATATACATATTTTTCCCCGAGATATCCTTTGAACTCCAGGATCAACGCTTATTTTTACGCTTTTGTACGCGTAAGTTCAACTCAGTATACGCACATTTGATGGATGAAATTAAATTAATACTCACAGCATACCAAGCAATTATCTTTATGGCATGGGGGATAAGTGCGGGTTCATAATTTAATTGTTAATTTTTCGAGCCGTCATTATCAGGAGTTTAGGTAATTATTGGACTAAATTCACATGGCAAGATAAAATGCCGGATATACACATGACTAATATATGAGTACAGAAGGCTTTGTTTAGCCTCCGCTACGGTTGGGAAAAGCAATATTTTCTTACAAACTTTTGTTAATGATGTCAGAATCTTATGGCGTGGTATGAATTAATAGCATTTCCATAAATAGAAATTCTCATATGTATTCGTTTTGGGGGAAGTGTATTTAGATTTGGTCTATGAAAAATTTTCATGGACCAAGCCAGTGGCGTATTTAGGAATAATATTTAGAGGGGGGAGGGGGTCTAGGACATGGGTGTATATAATAATAATAATAATAATCAAAGCCAATTTCTACCAGGGGCCGGATTCTGTAACTTGGAGAGTTTGGGAGTTTGGGAGATGAGAATTTTCGTTTTCCCAGATTAAAGTTCCCTAACTCTCCATTCGCTATTCTCTAAAATACTTGGTGGCTTGGGGAAAACATGAGAAGTATCGCAATATTGAAGGACGGCTAACTATGTGTGGGAGGGTCGTGGAGCATTGGGGGTTTTTCCTTCGGACTTAGGTTCTAGAGTACAAAAATATAGATGCACAATTTTTGGGCTAGGGGCTTTTGGGGATGGGGGTCGTACCACCCCCATTGGCGGTTGTCCAAAATACATCATTTTTGTTATCAAATTAAATAGGGAGAAGCTATTAATCGAGTGGTGCAGCTTTTTGTTATCATTTTGACTTCATAACTGACTTTTGACCGCCGAACGACGGATTTTTTGCACTTGGGTCATATACACCCCTGTTCCTATATTTGGCATATATTTCTTCTGTTCTTTGTTTTACATCCATTTGTACTCTGTTGTGAATTTCCATGACTTTCTAGTTCTTCATAAAGATGAGTTGAAAACATGTCCATTTTTGTACAAAAAAAAAACCATTTTCTCATCTTAAGACGGACTGATTCATTTCTTTTGCAGTTATCTCCAAAACCATTTATCGGACTTCAAAGCTTATTACACATCTAATTAGAGGACAAAATTTAGATGCAATTTCAAGCTTCACACAAACTTTGGCGTGCATATTGAAAAACTTGAAAACTCTTCGGCATCTCTTCTGTACTGGAAGAAGACAAAATTGGCCATTTTTGCGTGATTTAGTGGATACCTTGAACCACCAAAATCCTTATTTCTCTGTAAGTATTGCAAGGATTTCCATAATTTGTTTTTGTAAACATAGCCAGAATTTGCAGTGAATCTAGAATTCAATTTGAAAATCCTAAGTACATTGATACCTTCACAAAGGACAATAAAAGCAGACAATACTGTCAGTTAAGAAATATTTTTCTTACTTCTCCACAGGGTGGGGTTTTGTCGAGTGAGAGTTTGGTAATTCTCAATACAAATTCCCCGAGTTACAGAATTCTACGTGAAGAGTTAAGTGGTAAAAGAACCCTCATCTCCACAACTCGACAACTCTCCGAGCTAGTAAATCCGACCCCAGGTAACGTTCAGCTTAAACAAAGTTCATGCAACTTGACATATGTGTGAAAAGTACTTGAGTCAGGTATACGATACCTGTAATGTAAATTTTGTAGTACTGGTATCGAATCAGTTCTTAATCATCTTTCAAATTGTAAAGTTTTCAAGAATAAAGTTATCAATTAAAATGGTTTCTTTTAATTTTTTTCTAAAATATAATTAGAATAAACTTAAATAGTGCGAGACTAGTTCCATAACTAGTTACGGTAACTATAGAAGTAATTACGTGTTGTATTATAACTTGCATTACTTTTAATATTGCTTGTCATTGCCGGAAACTTAGTTTACAATGCAGACTTTGTAACTAGGTATCAAACCAGTTTCTATGAAGTAGTGGAAGAGTTTGCTTTTGTAACTAGTTATTGAAGCAGTTTCTGGGAACTAGTTATATAAAAAAATGTAAAAAAACGCTGGCAAATAATATCAAAAATTTCATTTATTTATTGTAATTCTAATACAAAGTACATATTATCAAAATCCAAAAAAATCCACGACGTTAATCTTTCGTGAAATTTTCCTTCTCTGAGCCATATTGAGATGCACCTGTGATATGACTTGACGCTAAGGATTTTAATTACATCAACCTGAAATTATTCGTAAAAAAATATGCAATTATAATCAGCACCTTTAAAATTAAAATAACAATTTTACTTACTTTTATATGCAATTTTGTTCACGATCGAATATCACCCCTGAAAATAAAGTTACGCGAATACATCTGATCACTGAACTAAAGTTCATTACTACCGCCCGATTCCAAAATGGCATCAAGAACATGATTTATAACAAAATTTCTGGTGTAAAACGGCAATTCCCCCTCTTAAATTTTCTAATACATGTAGAGTAGAGCGAAGTAATATATGGAGAATACCACATAACGTAATTCATTCTCAATTCCGAAAGTAGTTACTGGTAATTACTTAAGTAATGAGTTTCGATTGAATACGATATTTGGAAGATAGTGACATAACTCGTTATAACGTGTAAAAAACAATGAGTGGCCTAAAATGTTACAATACCATTTGATAGTGCCAGTTTTGGAGGCCCATGAAGTTTAAAATAAAACTGTTTTTTTATTTCTTCAATCCGTTTGGATTTGGCCGTCTGTAGCGTCTACGCTACACTCGGCCATTCTCAATACTAATTTGTCTGAATAAGATAAACCAAAATAGAGGCCAATGAATGTAATGAAAATGTAATAACTTAACAAAAATAGTATTCTTATTCTTCTTACAAATAAAATAAAAATTATATTCCAGATAAACAAAAATATATAAAAAAAAACTACTGTGGGATCTAGTCTCGAACGATAAGTGAAAGGGTGCCGGTTGTTTAAAAGGATAACTCAGTTTCGAACTTCAAACATAAAATTTTTAACACTTAAACTACTATCTGAATCCATAGGAACTTAGACCGAACTCCCTGGATATTACCTGTTTGTATTATTATTATTAAAGAACAGTTCAGAAATTTTTTTGAGATGCGCAACGATTTACAAGCAACAATTATATTAAGGATAATATCTCGACATCTTCTGAAAATTAAAAAAAAAATTATTAACGGAAAGTTGTGGCTTCTTGAACTGGCACATGGGAAAATCATTGATATTTCATAATTTTTATATTTATATGATTGTGGGATAAAGAACTGTTTTAGTCCCCATGCAGACGAACTAATAACTGCGGTCTATTACTTATTCCCAAGGTTATCCTAAATTCTGACATCGATATTATAAAACATTTTCGTTGAAACTTTTTGTTTTTTTTTTTAAAGCAGCTCATAAAAATTATTATGTTACCGAAAATGTTACAAGGAAAAAATTCTTTGGAATCTGAAGGCGTAATAATCAAAACTTGTGAAAGAGAAAAACAAGTAAAAAAGTTAGAATTCGTCTAAGATCAAATTCTTATGATAACCTAGATGAATGCTCGCATAACATTTTTAGTACAATCAAAATGTCTAGGACTGATCGTTTTCACAGCATATGTAAAAAAAGCTAATTTTTTTGATGCCAACACCAAGAAGAGGTTGCCCGATTTCGTGTATTTTTGATTATTTTTTATTACTATAGAAGCACCATGTACAAAATTTCAGCACTCTATGTCGACTCGTTCTCAGGCAGTGTCCAAATATATAGTAGAAACGAAATTTTTGTATGGCAACCCCACGAAGGAGTTGCCCGATTTGTCTCATTTTTGAACATTTTTTTTTTTTTTTTTGCAAAGTCCGTGTACAAAATTTCAGCTATCTAAGTGAACGCTTTCTCGAGCTATCGTTCGCACAGACGGATGGAGAAACGGACAGAGGGACAGACGAACTTTTGACATTATGCGTGGGTGTCCAATCCATTTTGCTCTACCATCATTATTTCGAGGAATGACAAACTTAGTATACCTACCCTTCAAATTTCATCTAAGGTATACTGAGACTTATCTTGGGCGACAGCCTTCCTTTGAACGAAGGATTTTCGAAAAGCTACCAATTTCTCTGTTTACTTTGGAGCATCGTTCTAATATTGGATCACACCTTTCAAATATATCTTTAGCTTTCTCGAGATATGTTAATGCATCCTTAAGTTCCTCCATTTTAAAAATTTTAGCCTCAGCTCTATCCGTATCATCTTCTTTATCCTCCAAATTCCTTTTGTCCAATTCAATTAGTTCTTCATTTGTTAATTCAGTATTATGAGATTTAACAAGCTCCACAATATCATTTTGATCCAAATCGGTAAAACCCCGACGTCTTCCCAGTGACACAATTTCCTGCTGAATATCAGCAGTAGTTTCTACAAAGCTTCTGAAATCATCAGCGCATTCTGGCCATAGATTTTTCCAAGAACCGTGCATGGAATTTAGCGAAACTGCATTCCATGCTTGCTCAATTAAATTGATTGCTTTTAATATATTAAACTCTTTCCAAAACTGTTTGAGATTCATGCACGTGTCACCGTCAGTGGCATTTAGAGCTTGGGAAAATGAAAACTTATGATAATAATGCTTAAAATTAGCAATTGCACATTGATCCATAGGCTGTAATGTTGATGTTGTATTCGGGGGCAAAAATACAACTTTAACCATACCTTCAGACAGTTCATCTAAGTCTTTTGGATGGCCAGGAGCATTATCTAGTATCAGTAATATTTATTTGCCAGATTGTTATTGGTACAAAATGTTTTGACTGTAGGGCAAAAATATTCAACAAACCATTCCTGGAAAATTGATTTAGTAACGCAAGCCTTCTTATTTGCCTTCCAAAATACTGGTAATCTGTTCTTAATACACCCTTTCAGAGCCCTAGGATTTAGGGAGTGATAAACCAGCATTGGTTTAAGCTTAAAATCACCTGTGGCATTACCTCCAAGCAGTAAAGTAAGCCTATCTTTTGCAGGCTTATGTCCAGAAATTACCTTTTCATCTTGCGAAATAAAGGACCTGGTTGGCATTTTTTTTCCAGAATAGTCCAGTTTCATCAACATTAAATACTTGTTAGGGACTGTAACCACCTGTTTCGACTATCTCTTTAAATCTGTTCAGATACTCGAATGCAGCTTCTATGTCAGCTCTAGCTGCTTTTCCTAACAATTTAACATTGTGAATACCAGATCTTTTTTTGAATCTATGAAACCAACCACGGCTTGAACTGAACGTTTGTCCTTCGCAAGTGTCCCCCATTATTTTTTTTAAATCATCGTAAATATGAAGAGCATTTTCTTGAATTAACATTTGACTTAGAGGTATGTTACGTTGAGTCTGATCTTCAATCCATATCAACAAAAGTTTTTCCATTTTTACCATAATAGTGCTTCTAGATTTTATCGATTTTGATTCAATCAGTACTGCATCTATGGCATATTTTTTGTATTTGTCCTTATCTTTAATAATGGTTCTTATAGATGTTGGTGGAATACCAAGATGTTTTGCTATATCCACTACTCGTTCACCAGTTTCAACCCGTTTGTTGACATCTAGTTTAACCTTTAAAGTTAAATGATTTCTTTTCATTTTCTTCGCACTAGCAACATTATTGTTGGGCATGATATATACTGTCAATAAAATATGAAACTGAGTAGTGGTGACTACTTACATACATATATAAAATATACTTACGTGGATAGTTACAGTAAAATATATATAAATTAAACAAAATATGTCCAACTAAATATGAAAAGAAGGACACAAAACACAACCAGCTAAATTATTCTTGCACAAACAATAATTAAAACAAACTTCAGCAATTGGAAACAAATGAAAATTAATGTACAAAAACAAATTTTCAAATACCACCACCTGCTTAGCATTAGTATACAAAAAACGGTTTAAAAAAAACGTTACATCGAAGCAACAGGACGTTACAGTCGGGTATGTTTATCATAGCTGACCGACGTTGCAGCGAAAGAACGTTGTTCGGGGCAACGTTAACCGGGGTATGACTAAAATCTTTTTATGTAAGTCTGATGCGAACATTCTTCCAAAAAAGAGGGATACATAGTATAGCACAATTTATACAGGGTGTTTCGTCCAAGGTGGTCCATAGGACAGGAGGTGATAGTAGTCACCTAGTCAAACAAGAAATTGTATGGCAAGGGCGAAGCGGCATCTTAACCGTTTCGGAGTTACAGGGTGATTATGAAAATTCGGTAGTCTTTCACAAAGTACCCTGTTTTTTTAAAAAGTACACGTCGTTACACATCAGACTAACATAAAAAGAGTTTTTACAAAAAATTTAGGGAATTCAGTCTTCTTAAAATTTACATTTTTTACATTTTTGTCGGAGGATCAACCGTTGAGGAATTATTTAAAAAAAAAAAAAAATCTGGTACCTTTAATCCAAGATGGCGGACAGCGGGGGCCCCCCTCAAGGGTCTAAAATTGGATTTTTCATCGGGGCCGGAAACTGAATAACTTATATATAAATCACAACTACCCCACCTTTTGTAAATTGTACTTTGTAATGCCATTGGCAGATGAAGTTGTAATTTCTGCAGATAAATGTGCTTAGTCTACAAGTCTGATATCTGGGTTTTTGGGTTTGCGACAGTGCGCATTTTCGTATTGAGTAATTTAGCAATTGAGTAATTCGCAGTTTGCATATTTTACCCGCGCGAGTAAGATCCAATTAAAGTGTGAAATAAATAAATAAAACGATCGAAATACCCTATTGGTAGCAATTTAGTTTATTGTTTATATCATTTTCTAAAAAAATAAAAAAAAGCTAAAGATCTACGTGTTTGGTTAACCTTCCGGAAGTGGCCCCCCCTGGCAGGAAACAAACAGTGACATGCGGTCGACGGGACCGCAAGTATATATAACAATTTTCATAAGATAAATAGTGTTTCATTTTTTTTTTTTTTATTACTGAAGGACGAAATCTTAAGTTTTTATAGAAATAATAAAAACTCAAATATTCGTGCTAACAATACTCCTAATTAATTGCTAATAACAGCTTCCCTTTTTCTGATTTTTTTGCTTTGGAATAAAGTTTACCTTTATCTTATTGTGCGCGTGCGGTGTGTGGGACCACAAACTACAATATCAGGACAAACACATGCGAGGATACTTGGTGACCGACTGACGCGTACGTCTATTGCATTCCCAGGAATACACAGCAGCTCACAGAGCTAGAATTGATTCAAACAAAAATAAAAGGGAAATAATATTGGTGTGAACTTATAGACTGAGTGCCACTTCCGGAATATTAAGCTTGATGTGGTGAATAATGCATAAAAAGTCTAAAGAAAAAATTTACAGTAAATTTCTAAGAAAAAATTTCCAGTAAAGTTCTAAGAAAAAATCGTAGGTTTTGCTAAATCATGTCTCGGCATTTTTGTTCTATTTGTCAAGTTTTTGTACGTTATTAGTTTGTTTATGGTAATGGAAATATAAAGTTTGGTTCAAAGTAATAGGTCCAAAGGTAGGAGGGGATAGTAGTCTGTCCAGGAATATTTTATGGCAGGAGAGGGTATGTCAGCCATTTCGGAGTCAGAGGGTGATTAAAAGAGTATACTGTTTTTTTTTCACAAAAATACTATGTAGCTTAAAAAATACACGGTGTACTGCCATTTTTAAGATCTCATTCTATGCAGAACCTTATAGTCTATCCACCGACTGCTCAACAATCCCTGTACTCCTCTCTACTGCCGAATTATGTCCAAACAACATGCCTTCCATGTTTTTAACATAATCGAACAACTGTTGTTTCAGTTCAACTGGAAATGTTAGTTTTCTACTACCAAGTGCCTTGAAATGCCCAATTGCATATTTATTCTTCTCTTTCAATCTTCTCTCTAAAGCCTCGTTTCCACTAATAAAAATTTTCTTACCTGACAAGTTTTGAAACAAGTTGGTAGCATTCTGTATAAGTGGAAACGCTATATGAAAAGCCAGACACATGTTGGCAAATTGTTCGATATCGGCTGTAAAAACATACAGAATTTGTTGGGTGGATTTTTTCATTTATGTGGAAGGAAACGCTCATTTGTTGTGTTGGCTAAACTAGGCAGTCTAGCGTTCTTTCCGTAAGTGGAAGACAATAGAGTATAGACAAAAGCTGCTACAAAAAAAAATAATTAAGGAATATGAAAAATATTCGGTCTTGTGTGATGTTAAACTGACAAATTACACAGATATGAGCTACTACCATATTCTCATCGCGTTAAAAGTTGTTCCATTGAATTTGTTTTTCATTGACTGACGTTCATTTTTCGTGAAATTTCAATGGAAATCAGTACAAGAGGGTAATGAGCAAAAAAATACAAATAATCGAAATGTCGCGTTAAATGACATTGCTTCAGAGTTGAATTCGGATTTAATTTCCATTCAAAAGAAGTAAATAAATAAAAAGATTACTCTTTTTGGACTTTTTACCGGGTTAAACTTAATTTTGTTCAAGAAAGAATTTTTTGGGATATCTCCGGTATATAAGAAAAGCTAAAAAATGTTCTAATTTGTTATTTCATCACACAACCCATTAATTTTTTGGTGACAAGTTGCAAGTCTTGGTTTGACTCATCAACAGGTCCCAAATAGCGAAATAGCTTGATTTGAAAAACAAATGAAAAATGAAAAAAAAGTGGGCGTCTGCAGCAGGCAGAAAACCAAGCTGCACCGATGAGTGTAAGGTTTTCTTCTGACACGAAACGCTTCTTCTTCTTCCCTTTCTTCTTTATTTTTCAGCCCACTGCGTGGCGTGTACAGGTTCGATTCGCTTCGAATGAATCTGTTTTTTTTAAAAAAAAATTTAAATTTTTTTAATAAATAAAAAAATTGTTTTTTCTATTTTTCTCAAACTTTTCATTTCTTTCTTCTTTTTTCATTTTTTTCATTTGTTTTTCAAATCACCCAATTTCGATATTTGGGACCTGTTGATGATTCAAACCATGACATTAAACTTGTCACCAAAAATTAATGGGTTGTGTGATGAAATAATAAAGTAGAACATTTTTTAACTTTTGCTATATACCGGAGAATCCCAAAAAATTCTTTCTTGAACAAAATTCAAAAGAAGAAAAAAAAATTATATCTTTCCATTCTCAATATTTCTGGGAATTGGCAAAAATGAAGGAGAGTAAGTGTAGTTGAAATGCAGCAGTTAATATTTACAAACCTTGTTGGTATAGATTTGAGCTATTATGGGTCGTTTCGCCCTGTATGGAAATAACTTTTGGCGCAAATAACAAACTGTGAAGATGCTAATATCACCTGCTAATCCATTGCGATCCGATTCTCAAGTAAAGAATGTAAGACGTTAAGCCAACAAGTTGGCGAGAATTTATTTAAATGGAAACACTTGATAAGTTTAAGCTAACATATGTATCAGCTCCCACTAAGTACACAACATGTTGCCGAACAAGTTGGCACAATTTTTGTTAGTGAAAACGAGGTTTAAGGTAGACTTTGGCACTCCAAATTGTTTTGCAGCCTTTAAATAACCACAGCTTCCATTTCTTATGGCTTTCAGAGCATGAGACATTGATTCTTCAGATCAAGATTGTCGATTAGTTTTCCTTTTTTATGTATGTGGCATCTGAAAAATTTATTAAAACATACAATATTGTGCAAATAACAGCAACTAAAGTAAGGTGACCAACTATTTTTTGTTCAAAAAGAGTACACTTTGCAAGTACCTATTTCATAGGTGAAAAAATGAAACTATAATATTAATACTTACATGCAACTCACTAGATAAATGAAATAAAATTTTATTTTATTTTGTACACCTCAAATCTTGTTAACTTGAACAAAAAGTACGAAATTGTTGGTTTTCTCTAACCTCAAATTAATTAAACAGAAAGGGAATTCCCATAAAACTTTGCCATACATACTACGCATGCGTCAAGACTGTCAAGCATGCCGTACATACTGCGCATCAAAGATCAGCCTGGGCATTACGTACACAAATATTGGACAGATAGAGATATCCATGTCTTTTCACAAATGTAATTTTGACGTTGTTAGAAAAAGAGGTCTGTAGTATCTATCTATCGCTCCAGGTACATAATACGGCCTCTCAATTGTGCCGGAAACGGCAGCCATATGTGCGCGCGAAACTCAAATCAATGTCAAACTCGTGTCTGGTGTTTGCCCTGTCCTCTGACGTCCCGGAAACGGCAAGAAATATGCGCGCGTGAAATTCAAATCACTGTCAAAATAATTTTAAATATTTAATTAATAAAATTGAAATAAAATAATCTAAAAAAATGTTTTAGAAATAAAAATGAGTATAAAATTATACAAATGAGTACTTTCAGAGTACAGGATTTGAAAAGAGTACGGTTTGCGAAAAAAGAGTACAAAACTCAGTAAAAGAGTATAGTTGGTCACCTTAACTAAAGTCACATCTTTTGTAATAAGCCATATAAAGATAAGATTTTAATTTTCATTGTTTTGCACAGTACTTTATGCCTTATATAATTCATTGAGGTAAAATGGGATATCCCTTTTTACCCAAAGCACCCATTTCCCGTTTTACCCACAAAGCGTCAAAATAATTGAAACTTACCTTAAATTCTTTTTATACCCTAGATGAATATACTAAGTTTGTCATTCCGTTTGTAACACCTCGAAATAATGATGGTAGAGCAAAATGGATTGGACACCCATTCATTCGATTTTTGCATGTCCGTCCGTCCGTCCGTCCGTCTGTGCGCACGATAACTGGAGAACGCGTATACTTAAAGAGCTGAAATTTTGTACACGGACTTTGAAAAAAAAAAGTAAAATTAAGTTCGAAAATGAGACAACTCGGGCAACTCCTTCGTGGGGTTGCCATATAAAAATTTCGTTTTCCGCTATATATTTGGACACTGCCTGAGAACGCATCGACGTAGAGAGCTGAAATTTCGTACATGACGTTTTTACTACATTAGCAAATAAAATGTCAAAAATGGACTAAATCGGGCAACTCCTTCTTGGTGTTGCCATATAAAAATTTCGGTATACTTTGAAAATGATCAGTCCAAGACATTTTTATTGTACTAAGAACTTCTGCAGAATACGAAATCCTATAAAATTGGTTATTACCATTTTTTCTGTGCGACAAACTGTTCTAGAAATATATGCGAAAAACAACTTCAAAATCAATACTTGAATAGATCGGTGACCATACGAATTTTAATACGGGCATTCATCTAGGGTATCATAAGAATTGATCTTAGACCAATTCTAGCTTTTTTACTTGTTATAACTTCAGTACAGTACAGTACAGTAACAAACAGCATATACAATGGTAACCATGTCCTTACACTTCACCCAGAATGCTTCAACTGAACAATATTTCGTCTTCGTCAGCTTTTAGCTATTATGGCACTACATACGAAACTTTTAAGTCGGACAATCAAAAAGAAACCAAGTCAAATGCATCGGTTCAGAACGTTCTGTTGACTAAATACGAATGACGTTCTTCTTGTGTGTATCAACATACACGATTCTGGGGCCATCGCGCAAAGTTGCCATATTTAGCAAGTGGGAAGCGGTTGAATCCCATTTTACCCATATATTCCATTTTAAGCACATTGCCACTATGTAAGATCAAAAAAAACAAAATTCAGATTTTTCACTATTTTTTTTACTTTTGATCTTTCGTATTCCTTTTTTTTAAGGAACTTAGTAACATACCTTTTGTTTCAAGTAATAAAAATTGTGACTACTCTCCTCTTTAATTCGATATGTTACACATATATCTAACTGCAGCATTAAAAAAATTATTAGCTCTTAACCAATTCAGATTATAACGAAAAATCGAAGATATTTTCATAAATACGTATTTTCCTGTTACTAACGGTGACCATTCACCTTGTACTTTTTAAGATACGGAATGTTAATTTGTCCCCGACTATGATTACTGTTTTTTGTTTGTGTTGTTTTTTATTATATTCAAAATCACTAGTCAGATATAATGATAAATTAAGAACATAAATGATCGCCATGATGTCAGCAAGCTTATACGATCTATTATTCATTCGATATCTTGCCAAATTCAGTCCATTCGAAAGAACCACTAAACATAAAACAAATTCATTTATCCATTTTGTTTGATTTACTTATTACTTTTGAAAAAGTAGGTCGACTGCCGAAAAAGAAATTAATCAAAGAAAACACAACATTTATAAGGAATCTTATCACATTTATTGACTTTTCATTTTTAGTTTCTTGTTTTTTTTTAGAAAAAATTTTCTCATTATGTGATTGTCATACAAAACTTTCACATAAATTATAAATACAATACATCATTTTCTCATTTTCTCGTCTTACTTAAAACCATAAATATATCTAAAAAATCTAAAAAGGAATGTTTGTTTGCTTAATTTAATACTTACAATAACTTCGGAAAATAAAAATGCTGCATAAAGGCGCGGCACCATAAAGCAGAGATATAAATAATTTTTTTTTAAATTATAATGACAACAGAAAACGGTTTTCAAAAATATATTATTAAAAAACAAAAAGTAAAATAAAAAACAAAAGTGTTTCCAAGCCTCCATTTTGTTTTTTTTTTTTATAATTTTCTGTTCATTTATGTACTTGTTTTTTTTTTTTTTTTTTCCTATTTTTTTAATTTTTTTTAATATTAGAAAAAATTCGGAATTTAACATTTTTAAAATTGTGGTGTGAAGTTCTTTATGGCTGGAAACACACTATTCTTGATAAAAAAAACCATAACAATTTGCGGTGCTTAAATTCTTATACAACAGTTAAAATTATTATTATTTTTTTTTTTTTTTACTTTTTTACAACATTACCTGGACATTTTTGGTGACTACTTAGAAAATTAAGAAAGTTTTGTCTTATTTGGTACATATTTACAAAATTTCATTTTCTCTCATGAACCTAAGCATAAATTTAGTTTTTATTTTTTTATTTTTCATATTTTTAGTGAAATTTTATAATTTACATTCATTGCATCCAAGAGATTTTTTATTATTGCTAGATTAAGCGTTCACTTTGGGGGGAAAGCTATATTAAAATTTTCACACCCTTTGGCATTTTGCTCAAGTATTTTTTTGTTTTTTTTTTTTACCTTTTTTATTATTATTATTTATTTTATTTTATTTTACAAAAACTTTTAAATACACTTCTCACTATACCTACGCTTTTATACATAGGTTCGCGATTTTTCTTTTTATAGTCGTAAGCACAACTCTTTTATTTCTAGTATTTTTATTGCCCACATTTAAAATTAGCTTCGTTCTAAATATATTTTTATTATATATTATATATAAGCATTTATATTACAGCAGAAAGTTATAGTAGTTATATACTCTGATTCCCTATATTAGATCTAAACTAGCATATTTACAGGATTTTATTAGCATATTTTTTTTTTTAATAACAAATTCTATTCATAGCTCATACGTTCGGTCCATAGCGTTTTAAAATTCATTTTTGGTTTTTTTTTTTTAATTCTGATCATCTTAAAATCAGAAAAAATATTACTAACGTACATATAATTACAAAACAAAATAATAAAAAAAGAAAAAACAATAGCTTAAATTTTATACTGACACTGGGATTATAAAAAGTAGTGAATAAAAGCAGACATTCTCCAATCCTGCCGAACTTGTTCCTTTTATAAAATTGAGTTCACAAATATTATTGAAGAAAAAAATCAAAATATTGTCATTGAAAGCTAAAATGTCAGTCTTTTGGTTGATGAAGCATAGTCTGTATGGAAAAGACAAAAAACAAGTAAAACAAACATTAATATTTATTATAGTTTTTGTTGTGTTTGTAATATGAATTAATTTGTAATATTAGTTTAATTTTTTAACCCGCAACAATCTAGTAGTGTCTGACCGACGGTGGACATATTTTCCAATTGATTTGTATACTGAATTGAAAAACTTTATTTTATTTCGAAATCACTTTATCGCCGAATTTACTAAGAAACAATTGTTATTTTTTTTTTTTAATAATTTTCGAAAAAAAAAAATTATATGTATTCATCTCACACCTACATTTTACCTTAGGCCCAATAAAGTATATAAGTACCTTTGTAAAAAGAGAATAAGATATTCCTACTACATAGTGACGTATACACGC